>JAYRBW010023508.1:0-12548 GCA_036023295.1 Invenusta paracnida
TACAAAAAATTGAATATAATTCTTATTATATCCACAATTATGCTATGAGGTCAAAATGACCTCACCTTATTCAAAAAATGTATAAACACTCATTGCTACGAAACTGCTTGAAGAAAATAGGAATGGGGCATAGGGTACTGTATTTTTATATAAAAAATTAATTCTCATGGAATGCCAACAGTATATTATCATTAACTACAAAATGCTGAGGCATCAAAAATCTTAATGAGGTCACATTGACCTCAGTGTACGTTCTAGTGTTAAATATACATGTCATTCCTAAATATATGTATTCAATATGTCATTTATAACTTTTAACTTGTTTGGCATGCTGGGATTAGTAAGGATATACTAAATACCTTTATTATAATTTCAAATTTCATAAAGTGTAAGGAATCCTATCACATTATACAATTTAAGGTTGCATTTCTTTCTACGACAAATATTTTGTTTCAAATATACTATCTATTATTTCAATATGAAACCACCCTAACAAATTAAAGAAAAACAATGTTACTAAAAATATGACATAAGGACGAATGTGCAAAATTCTTAGATGCTTTGTTTAAATTATTTATAATCCAATTTTGATTAATGCTTACATTAATATAGGCACTTAACAGTTTCAGTAATAGAAATTACGAAATAACAGAAATGTGACTGAAGGAAAGAGTTGCACGAAAACCATAAACAATAATAAACGTTTAAATTTAGAAAACACTATTGTTAGACAAGCATTGTTTTAAAGATCCCGACTGCCGGTAATTTTATTTTTTGAAATAAAACTTTTAAAAATGGATCTTAGTGCAAATAAATTAAAATAGAAAAATCTTGTTATCCATACGTGTAAATAATTCAACAAACAATTGACTCATGTTGTTAAAATGCAAGCAATAAAATAAGATTAAATGTATGTATTTCAATATCAACAATTAGTCATCACGCACATATTATATGTTAGCGCATTTAAGATATTATTCATAAATTAACAGAGCATATAATAGGCTGTATTTATAAAAGCTGAGCTTAAGCACAACAACGGTTGAGTTTAAATTGCTTCGTTTCATATATTAATAATAAAAAAAGCTTAAGCACGAAAATGTGTCCTTGAAGTTGATCAAAAGCGAGTTCAAATTGATATAATAAATGAGCTTATCTCTAAATTCGTAAGCTGATGAATAGCTGTCCCATGAAATTATTTAAACAAAAATGTAACACAACATTAGTAATTTAAGTTTATTTGTATATTTCAATACATTTACAACTCCATTAAAAATCTGAGTAGCTCAGTTCTAAGAGCGTTGGTCTTGCGTACAGAAGGTCCCGGGTTCTAATCCCAGGGCAACTTACTCACCCCTGGCTAGCAGCTGTGCTAGTCGAGTGATTATCAGGTCTGGGCTTGTTCGGTTTGGTGTCATACAAATGACATGTCTGGTATGCGTTCTATGTATGTATTATGTTTGCTTTGTACCATATAACTTTCCAACCCTCAGGTTGCCGTTATGTGATTATGTGATAGTTTAACAAATACAATTCTTCTTCTTCTTCTATTGTCCTATGCATGCCTTGCTTAATACAGACCTATCCATTGTGGACTTATATATAATGTATACATTAAATTATATCTATAATTATCTATATAATTATGATGTATAAATAATGGGATAATTTAACGTATGTATATCAGTGTATTCAGCATACATAGCAAATGCATATATAAAATTGTACGTAGTATAAATCAAAACATTTAATTAAAACATAGCAGCTAATATCAACTATAACTGAGCATAATATAGGTAAAACTATATATTATAATAATTTGTAAATTTATTTTTAAAATACAAACAAAAATTGCTGTGTTTATAGTTTTTAATTGTAGAACAGTTTGTTATGATATAATATTATATGAAATTATATAGTATAATATTTAATTTATGTTTTAACAGAATTGCTTTAGTTCGTGTCGAGTTTTATTAATTTCCGTTTTAGTATTTCTGTTCAAAAGATTTTCAAAAAAATATAATGATAATGAGCTTTTTGGGGGAAATGAATGGAATTTTACAGCTGAAAAATTATACTACATCAAAACGTTGTTGGTATATTATAAGTTTATTGAGGAAGTAGAGGGAAAGATAATGAAGGCAGATTATGTGACAACAAAAACTAAACTGGAGCATAACATTAAGAAACTGAAGAGTAGGAGGGGATATAAGATAAAATCGGCTGGAATCTGAAGATCGTAGTTTGTTACTGGGACTATAAATTGTTGAATCTGTTAAAAATGTGAAGAGAAACCTATTTTTAACAAACTATCTGGTAAGTATGTATATGTAATAAGTTTATTGATTAGCAAATATTTATTTGCTAAATTTTTTTACTCATGTTTAAATTCATACAAAAACGGGTAAATGCTTTCAAAATGTAACAACAAAAATTGTTTTACTCATTTTTATTTATACCAGAGAATATATATATATATATATATATGTATTCAAATTCTTCTAATAAAACAACTATACAATGTATAAGTCATACATTACATATACGAGTATAAATACTATACTTTTCCATTGCTTTTACAATATAGTTGTGGTTTTATAATGATATCTTAATTGTGATAATTGTGATATTGAAAATATGTACATAGAATAGTAATACTCTAATTTAAATAGATTTAAATATATTCTAATACATACGTATATAGAAAAAAATATATAATATATATATATTAGATTTAAGATAAAATTGTGTTTAATTTAAAAGAATTTCAATATTAAGGAACTTATTTACAAAGTTTGTAAATATATCTCTTATAAATTATGAAAATATCTTAACAGCTTCGTATGTTTTTGTTATAAGCTATTGCTGAGCCGCTTGAGATTTTTAAAATTAATAACAAGTATGTTGAGCAAAGCAACGACTTAAAACGTTTAAGCTTAATCTCGAAGCAGTTGCTTCGTTTTCATTAATAAGGCCTATTATATGTCACATACGTATGAATATCGCTATTATTAGCTTACCCGATAAATTGAGAACATGATTGAAATTGACAACGTGCAATGCTATATGCCACCCTGACAGACATATAACTACGGCGATATTTTTAAAAATCCCTTTTCTATTTTCATTATTATATTATATGTACGTACTATAAAGTATCTATTAATACTTCCGCATTTATAATGCGAATAAACAAAATGTGACGCCACAGTAGCCAGCGACGCTTCAATGACTAATCACGATGAAGACTATAAAGTTAAACTAGAACATATACATTATTTAAGCAGTTATACGCAGAGTCAGGTGCAAATATAGCTGCCTACATAATTAAAATAAAATGAAGAATAGCTGTAAGTAATTTTTGACAATTTTCGTGCGTGACCATATTTCTGCAATATGACAGATTTCATGTATAGCAGAGTAAATAAGGTTTGTGCACACAAGGGGTGCTTCGACTGCTCTGTTAATTATTCATTCGGGAATTTCTTTTCACATGTGTAGTTAATTATAGTTTAGAAACCTTTAAAAAACACATTGACATACGTACATAGAAGCACAAATGAAATTTTAAAACCAGAACGTTGTCACGATATATGTGTATATGTCCAACTGCGGAGGCGTACCATCTACTCTGACACCAAATTATGTGGTTTATTATGCTATTATTAAATAATATACTTCTTGTTCAAAATATGTAAAATAATATGTAAGAATTTTATTTTTTTACATTTTAAGATTACATTAATTCATAATTTTGTTTGATTACATATTTTAATACATACAACCTCACCAGAAAGAAACAAAACGCCCATTTTATTTAATATTTTTAACTTATGTTTATATTTTATGTTTTATACATATAGATATTACATACATATATATTCCTATTATCACGATATAATTATGTCAATTGACATCATGATATGACATTGTTACATTATAATGTCAAATATATAAATCTGTTTTAATTAGAATATTTATATTTCAACAATGTGTTACATTTCTTTCCGGTGCGAGTGATAATGTTAAATAATTATTAAATCTTGGCTTTTCTAATATACTTTTAAATAACACCATTATCTACAGCTGTAAAGATGTATTCCATGAAATATAGTGTTCGTCTGACAAATATTGGTTGATCAATTTGATATACTGTCTTGCATTTAAATATTAAATTTATTCAATGTGAATAAGTGTGTTTATATACATGCGTTTGTATACATGCATTCTATTTAGAATAATTACTGATATTACCTAATTGGAATGTTTTGTGTATGATACAATTGCAAGATTGGAAATTTAAAAATTTTGTCTGAAAACGCAAATAATATTTTCAGTGATGTTTGCTAAACGTGGCATATTTCTTGAGGAATGCGTAAGTAGCAAAGCCGGATTCTTCATTACTCGAACTCAATTTCTCCTCAGAAGACGGTATCAAATTGTCATCATCTCCAACTGTATCCCCTAAAGTTGATCCTTTTGTTTCAATTGGAAGACAACAAGCGGCTACACAGGCGGTTAACGCAACGCCCGTGTAGAGGGACACAGTTGCCAAAACCGATACTTCCCGCAGCATCACCTGGGCAACGAAGGGCGTGGTAATCGCACCGAGACGCGAGAAAGCGGAACACAGCCCAAGACCAAGCGATCGTGTCGTCGTTGGGAAGATCTCGGTTGTATAGAGGTAGCCGGTATAGTATCCCGCGAGGGAAAAAGAGCGATTGGTGAAGAGTAGGATGTCTCTCCCGGTATTTCCAAGGCAGAAGTTTAACATGAAGAAGGTAATCCCCGTGACAAAGGCACAGATTCGAAGCGACCAACGCCGACCAATGTACTCACAGAGAACGATGGCAATCATGAAGCTCAAGTTTTCCCCCAAAGTTAGCAGTGTCAGGGTGAAGTAGTTGTGCCAGTCCAGTGAGGTGCAACAGGATGAATCACTCCGAGTCAAATTGCTCGAGGCGGTTTCCGTGGTGGTGATCTTCTTTGTTGTAAACATTGGCGGTGGACTTGACATACGACTACTGTTCAATAAGCAGGGAAAACGAATTGTTGGCAATGTCGTCGAAATAAGTACACTCCCATAGTAACTAAATCCGAAGTTAAACCACACGACGGCTAGAAGGCAGGTTGAGAGACGTAACTTGCGATGGAAAAGGTCAAGATAGTTGCTTCGTTTTTGCGTTGATGGGTGCGCCAAGTGGCCTTTAAAAACTGGTTTGTGATTAGTTTTAGCAATTGTGTTGACTACATCAATAGCTCTTTGGTATTCTCCCTTGATGAGCAGAAAGTGCGGCGATTCCGGGATATAATAAATCCCCAGAGTGCAAAAAAGAACAGGGATAGCGCTCACGACGACCAAAAGTCGCCAGCCAATCGTTGGCATGATTAGATACACGAATCCACACTCAATCAATGATCCAACGCCCCAAAAAGACATCACCAAAACCAGGCCCTTTCCACGCGTCGAGCTTGGCAGAAGTTCCATCAAAATTGTCGAGAAGGTCGATAGAATCCCACCGATTCCGATCCCAACTGAGTACCGATTAATCAAAAGCCACTTGTAGTTCAGACTGGCGCCAGACACCAGACCGTAGAAGACGGTTATTAAGGCGGCAAGCGTGAGCGTGCGAACGCGACCGTAATTGTCAGAAACCCAGCTGAAAATGAGGGATCCTGTTGCCATTCCCAAGAAGACTATTGTAGTGATCAGGGCAACTTGCATTGGCGTCAAAAACCACTTGCACTTCAGTTCGGGGCCAATTACTGACAGGAGGAGGATCTCCATGGCATCAGCCAGAAGATAGAAACCGAGAATGATTATCAGACGAACTTGAAAGCGTCCGAATCCGATATCATCGATCACTTGAGTTAAATTACTCGCGGGTTGTAGTTTTTCTAACTTATCGGCAGATTTCAATATATCTTTTTTCTCGCGAAGGGTCATTATTACTCCCATTTTCGTCTGTAGATGAGATTTTTTTTCCTCCACTCGTATCAACAGAGACTTATAATTTAACAAAATATCCTGCCCACGTCTTGAAGTTACCGTAAAACCACCAGAAACCAGAAACCAGCTAAGAATATGTTATAAAATTTGTTATAAAATGTTATCGATATAAAAGCGAAACAATGAAATCTCTTTTTATTTAAACAATCCTTTTGTCTGCTTTACATTATCAATATTCCAAGTATTGCTTTCATAAAACCATGAGTTCAATATATAAAGATAAAAATCAGAATTTCTTCTGCCTTCATACATTAAACATTGCTTGAGTTTGAAACATTGAAACATTGCAAATCAATAAATATGAGTACATACATATATCTATATACTGCTTATGTTATTTAATTATTACTAAAACTTGGACTAATTTATAAGTTACTTTAGGAATATTTTGGTATTTACTTTCATGTTTTTACCACACTGCTCACCGCAATACGGTAGGTAATCTATAAACTTATAAAATACGTATAATAATAAATGCAGCATAAAAATATAATAAATATTAGCCACATGTATGTATATGATTAATATACATAGAAACAGCGTGGAATATAATGTAAATAGAGGTAATTATTTGACATACAGATTTAAACAAATGTCTAGATAAAGATATATTGCATTAAACTTTCAAAACAGAATATTTCAATTGTAGTTGTAGTTGTTCTATTTAAATGAAAAATAGACACTATTATGTAGATCTTTGTATTTTTAAATAATGCTATTATTATTAGAAGTTGTCAATAATCGTAATTTACAATGAAGTTCAAAACATGTAATATTATAATGGATGTGTACATATATTTCAAAATTCAATTAAAGTTTCTCTCGAAGATATTCAAGACGCAAATTATTGTCATTAAATTACTTATTTAAGGTTTCATAAAGGCGTTCTACAAAACTTGGATTTTAACTGACGGCAGCCATGCTTAGTCTGAGAGAGGAAATGTATCAGCTTGTATCTTTAGTCCAAAGAAGAAAATAAAAATAGAAATGAATTCTCGAATGTGAGTTTTAGCATTCTAATTGTATCAACTCCTATTCGATGTTTCAGTTTTATGTTCTTAATCATATTATTAAATGCTATTCTTCTGCAAAATTATTAAATTATTAATATACATTTAAAGAGACTATATTGAAACTTTAAACGCACAACAATTACAAATTAGTCAACCATATAATAAAAATGAAACTTTGTAAGGTGATAAAAATGAAAATCTTTTAAGTGCTTTTTTAAAATACTATAAAACCAGTCTACAAAGAAATTTCTCCTTATATTAAAATTTGGCATGTTATATTGTTCATATTATTTATTTTTTAGTGACAGGTATTAAGTTATCAGCATTGAAACTTATAACGAGTTTTCTTTCTCTCGACAGCCTGTGAAACCCAATTTTTATTTTGGTAACCCAATTTGAATACCTAAATATTCACCCGTCTCAATTAACCTATTATACTCTTTGGCCTCATTAATATAAGCGAAGCTTTTCTTAATGAAATAACTTAATTTTGTCTTGACTGATGCAAGAAACATATTATAAAAACTCACAGGTTATAAGGGTGTGTTGTTTTAAAAATTCACTGCTTCTAAATCAACGACGTGTAAGTGCAACCTATAGTTTATATTAATGAACATGCACAATTACAAAAATATATTTAAGGGAAGAACTGTGACCGCATTTAATACAGACACAGTTGCAGTTGAACATCACAATTTTTTCCAGAAAACTGTACCGCCCAAAGGATAAGAACGTGATTTTTTAACTGCCTGCTTGTCTTTGTGCAATCCGCATTGTATTATGTTAGCAATCAGCGTTATTTTTGTGTGTGTATAATAACAGCATGCATCGTGTGTGTTAATAATCATTTGATTATACAAAAGATTTAATAAATGTCTTATTTTGTAATTACTGTTAATGACCTGCCACACATAACCTGAAGAACATGTAATATTTCAAGATGTATATTAAAAAACATATGCTTTCTAATAAAACACTGTCTAATTAATAATTTAATGTAACGACTGGAAATTCAACATTTTTAAATAAATGTGCAGATTATTTTAGATTTTATTGTAATATCTATATTCTTTAAAGAATTATTGCAATGAAGATATATTTATATAATTTAGTCAAATATAGCTTGGCAGTATTATTAAGAAACAACAATTGTTTTTATCAGACTGTATTATAATATTACCGTCGGTAATGTCGGTCAAATACAAAACAAAACAAAAAAAAAATTTATAAAATCAAGCTTTCCGTTTTGCACTAAAAGGCATAATCCGTGATTACATTGAAAATACAACCACACGTTTATTTACGTTACCGTAAGCAGTTAAAGCATGTTTAAACAAAGATTAGATGAAATAAAAGGCATACATATAGACAACAATCCTTTCCATTAAACTACTTTTATGCGTACCTATAGCACAGTTTCATAGCCGTCTGAGTATTGTCTATTTAAGTTATTTGTCTTTTTTTAATCTTGATTGCAAAATGTTTCGGTGTATTTCCAATTTCATTACAATAAATATAGCTGATTGTACAGATTATTTAATCCAGATTTATTTTCTGTACGTAGTTAGTTGGAAAATGATATTTTAGCAACATTATATTTATATGTTGAATGGGAGATCCTAAGCTGCTTTATTTGTACGAGCTTCAATAAGTTCTCAACCTAGCCTCAATACACAATAAAATCCTATGTATGTAATCTGGCGTTTTTATGAATAATAAAAGTATTAAGATATTGGTGAATATGTCAAGTCAATTTCTCCACATATACTTTAGGAATTCAGATTTAGAAAAATATGTCAAAATATTGCTAGAAATACATGCATAAAGGTAACTTTATACTCCGAAATAACTAAACGTATAGTTTTTATAGTTTTTTCTTTAATATAATAAACCAATGGAACATGTATAGACACGTTATATATATATATACACTTCAGAATAACATTAGCAAAAAGCTAAATGGCGAAAATGAAAAAAAAACAAAACAATCACATCTCTTAGAACTAATATAATTTATTATAAAATGGGTGTGTACTGCAATTCAACATGATATAGGTATGTATATGGATGCCAAAAAAAGAATTTTTGAAGTAGTTGACAATTAAGTTATATTTTGTGTAATTATATATAAGAATAAGAATGTGATATCCGATAAATAAGCAAAGAAAGTATCAAAGACAGTACCCTCGTAGTTATACCAGACAAATGACTTCCTACGGGTTCTGTCTGACAGAATCCCATCTGCAGCTGGAGCATCCTTTCTGAGCTGAAAAGGCAGAAAACATTTAGATAACTTGGTCAGACTTTTCTTAACCAAAAGAAGAAGTCTCAAAAGTAATACATAGAAAATCGATATGATAAGTACCACAATAAAGGCTATAGTTTCCATGACAAGCGACTTTTGTCGCTGCGTATAAAAATGGGAAATATCGTGGAGGTGTTTCCATTGCACATATATAATGTTGCTCTGATATGCAAATGTTATGCCTTTGTTATAGCCGCCAATCTTCATATGTACGTCAAGAACAGCATCGATGTCCGCCTATATAAGCAACAGATAACCAGAGCGAGAATGTGCTTATTAACAATATTGTTTCTCACGACCAGATAATCAGACCAGCATGTAGCCGACAATGTAGTTCAAGTAATCAATTTGTACAAAATGTGAAGGATAGCCGTTATTCCTCAGGAATAATTTCTCATCTTTGTATGAGTAGATGTATAAATTGATATTATGTGTTTCTTCAAAATAACTATTAATTAATATATTCAATCAAAATAGACACTGGCGATGCTTGCATTAGTCGCTTTTGAAGAAAACATGAGCGCTGGAATAAGATACATCAAATCGCTTGTAGTGAAAACCAGCCTTAACATTTAAGTAATTATATTAATATTTACTATTTAATAATGTAGTAAATCTTATAATATTATACTGATTAAAATACATTAAATCTAAAGTATACATGTTAACTAAAGGACTCAGAAGTTATAATATGTGTAATTTTGATGTAGTCAAAACAAACAAAAGCTACCCTTTCAACTTTTAATGATGTCAACGTCAAATCATCCTTCTCTCCTTCTGCATCTTCCACAACTCAACCAACATATTTTCAAGCAAAGTCTAAAACTAACGTATTAAATAAAAAATAAAAAAATGTAGATAACCAGCAAAGAATAGGTTATAATATGAGCTCTGCGAATTATGTAACGGCCCTTTCTGTCACTTACACATGTTTGTCGAGATTACGATTAATATCAGACCTATTCTATTGACCCCTTGCATTCTGAACTTTTTAGCGTGTCTATATTCCAGGGAACTGGGGGAGGGGTGAGGCGGCTAGTTAGGTCACCATATATTTTAAAACATCGTGTGTATAAGTTAAACCAACGTGCTATCTAACTTATCATTTAGAACAAATTGTGAAACATATTTTTAATGAAAGAATTCGTTAAAAATTTCCATTTTTATCATAAAAAATGAAATTTCGAAAAAAGTAATACTATTTGAGTCAAAAATGTTTTTTATTATTGTGTTTTGTGAATTAATAAATGAAATGAATCGGTAGGTACCCAGATCAGACCTAAGAATTTGTTATGGTGCATATATTTAGAGTGTGGTCACGCGATGACCCCTCCTTTGAGTAATAAATGTAGTTGTACGACCTTATTATTTGGGAGAAGGCAGGAAAGTTTAGATTGCTCAATTTTTTTTCAGTAAAAAAACAGCAAAAATGCGGCGAGAGGGGGCCTTAAAACTCCGTCCTACCTCCACATATGGATAAGGTTTAACATCGAGGTCTGACCTCGACACTTCCCCATCACGTGCCTCGCCTAACCATGTAGACAGTAAGAAGTAGAATAAGCTGCTTCGTGACAAAGACAGTCTCGAGCCTGACGGATGTCTGTCTCCTCTTTGGAAACTAAGTAAGAAATACAAAAAAGCACGAACAAACGGCAGCAACAGTTTTTTTTTCCTATTTTAAATCACGATGTAAATAAACGGAAACTTTAAAGTATTTTACTATTTTAATTAGAATTAAGATATGTATATTCAAGTTTTACAGGTAGATTGCAAGGTCATCGCAAGTGAAACAGTTATGTTTTCTTCACCACAGTGATAAGACGCTGTAAGCAATCTTCATATATTGGATGAACCAACTGATAAGGACGTAGATGGCATCAAACACTCAATCCCCTTTACGGGAGTTTACTTGTTTAGACTCCCTGGCACAAAATCCTTCGAGAGTGAAGATATTACTTGGAACCTGGATTTAGAGGCGCTCATCCTGGAAGTAAAGGAGGATAGACTACCTGGTCCAAATAGTTCCTCGTAGAGGGCGGCGAAGAAGAAGAGGAAAAGCGGAAGTTATACCATCTAATTATATATTTGTGTTATTGCTAGATCTGAAAAGTAAATATCTATAAATGAAATCATTCCGGAGTTTCTAGTTGCTGAACCAATTAATACATATAAATTATAAATTCATTTCAAATGTTTAGTACATAGGTTTATTCTTATTATTTTCCCACTAAATATATATAAATTTTAAGAATTATAAGTAAGCTCTGTGTGGGACTTAATTTGTATATAGAGGCAATTATTATTTAACTGAGAAGTATGAACAAATAGCCAATTTAAAACTAATGTAATATTCATTGCAAATTGTTGCAAACATCTATATATAAAAAGACAACCTGTATCTTAAAATAGTTTTGATGTTTAACCTTTCTTTAATTTCCTGTGCAAGGAATAATGTGTTTCTAGATTATTTTAAACGCTTACAACATGCCAAATATGTAAATCAAAAGCATCTTGGTTGATATAAATGCATGATTGGCAAAATCAAACGATTCAGACATAAAACTAAAGATTTGAAGACGAAAAACTTACACGACAATATTCTGAATACATTATAGTTAACACAAGTTTATTAAATACAAAGAATAGATATTTAAGGTTCATTTTCCATAATATACTTGGTAGACAGAAAATTGAAATCAAATTATACAACCATTTCAAATGTTTAATACATCGTTTTATTCTTATTATTTTCCCACTAAAATAATATAAATGTTAAGAATTAAAAATAAGCTCTGTGCGTGACTTAATTTGTATATAGAGGCAATTATTATTTAACTGAGAAGTATGAACAAATAGCCAATTTAAAACTAGTGTAATATTCATTGCAAATTGTAGCAAACATCTATATATAAAATACAACCTGTATCTTAAAATAGTTTGATGTTTAACCTTTCTTTAATTTCCTGTGCAAGGAATAATGTATTTCTAGATTATTTTAAACGCTTACAACATGCCAAATATGTAAATCAAAAGCATCTTGCTTGATATAAATGCATGATTGGCAAAATCAAACGATTCAGACATATAACTAAAGATCTGAAGACGAAAAACTTACACGACAATATTCTGAATACATTATATTAAACACAAGTTTATTAAATACAAAGAATAGATATTTAAGGTTCATTTTCCATAATATACTTGGTAGACAGAAAATTGA
>JAYRBW010023519.1:0-12548 GCA_036023295.1 Invenusta paracnida
TTCTTTAATATTTTGCTTAGCCTTTTCATTTCACATTTAAATACAACATTTTATTTTGAATTTTCATATTTGAATTTATTATTTGTTTATTTAGCGAAAAAATTTTTACCGAAATTTGAATAGAAATAATTTGGGACGCTAAAATACGGAATCGCCAAATAATGAACTTAAGTATTATTATATTATAGGGATATCTGGCTAAAAAATGCCAGTTTTAAAATAACTCTCTTAAACGATTTCTTCAAAGGTTGAAATATTAAATAACTCTTTAAATTCGTATGACACTTATTGCAGACTGTGTGTTTACGTGTCACAAGAACGCGACATGCACCGACGGATTCTGCATATGCAAGCCCCCAATGATCGGGGATGGTATGAACTATTGTTTCGATTGTGCCAAGTGTGATCCCAATGCGGACTGCTTACTAGAACTGCACAAGTGTCAGTGTCGTTACGGTTACACGGGCGATGGGTTCAATTGTAAAGTTGATAATGGAAACAGTGGTAGGTTCTACCATTCTTAGTGCGCAAGCGTCATCGAAGGATATTTCAATATCTTCCTTTAGAACTAATTTATAATTTTGTATTTGGTAACATTTAAACTGTGGAAGAGATTTACGCAAAATATTTTTTTCACAATATTCAACTTATACTACTTCTAAAATTTTAAGTAGTATACTTATTGGATGCCGAAAAATCTGTTTCAAGTCTACACGCTATAATGTGTATCTGAGGTGATTATTTATACCCCACAAAGCTAAACCCCAGATATTGAAATGTGCTGTTTGTCCACTTTTGCAGCATTGGCTAAGTGTTATTTGTGACTTTTGATTAACGCCAATGTGATATTGTAGTACTTGTTTTCTTATTAACAATGTTGTGCCACTAGTTCTGTGTATTATGAAACAAAATATCGGTTTTATTTCAAGCCGTTTACTTTTATTGAATTCAGTTAAATAAGTTAATATTTAAGCACGGGTGTATTTCTTTGTGTTTCTGTGGTGTAAATATTACTTATTTTGCGTTTCAAGTTTTGTAAAATAATATATTTATTGTATTAAGTGTTAGCATGTGTACGTAGAAGATATATTTTATTCCTCTATTTAAAAAAATATACAATATGTACTAACTCTCGGTAAATGATTGAATTACATATCATACATTATATGACTTCACCAACTTGTCTTGCAATAACAATTTGTGTTTTGATATTCATTTCTTTATGTCAACAAATTATTTGTTATAATATGTGGTGTGAAATTTGTTGTTACAAATATTGCAGTGATATCTTTCAAACGTTTCTAATATTCTTTTCAAAATGAAACACTTTCCAGATTTTCTTTTTTTAATGTGTGTTTATAGGGTCATGTTTTACTAACAATTTTCTTGTAATATTAATTATTAAATTATAAAGTGGCTCCGGCAGTTTAATTAGTATTATTAAAATATGTATATGTTCAATTGAATAAAAAACATGATGTTTCGTTAACTTTTACATTGGAATTAATTATTATATTTTTCTATTACATTTTTTATTGGAAGGGAAATGTATGTAGTGTCATTTATTGCATGTTTTATGTCAATATATACAATGAAGAAATTATGAAATATTCCATAAATATAAAATTTTGGAATAATTTTTACCCGGATGTACCATTCAATAATAATTATGAAAAATGTTCAATTCAAACAGTATGCAAATTACAATTTATACTGCAATTAGCATCTATAAATGTAATACATGAAAATATATCTATTATTTTGTTAGCATATATTTTAACTTATTAAGAAACATTAACGTTCAAAACAATTTTACATGCGAAAATTAGTTCTTTAGTATGTTTTAAAATAAGCAAATTAATAATCTTAACATATATATTATTGCATTTGATAATATTTTGAATACCAATGTTTCGACAAGCAGCTGCAGTAAATTCCAATTGCTTTTCACACATAAAAATGTGTTCATATTATTCTGTTAAATGAAAAAGGATTGACAGAACTTTAACATTGTATTGCATGTCCTCGTCTAAGTATCATTCAAGAATCTGGAATCTCACTACAATTTCGAGACTAAAACATTTCATAATACATAAACTATGTTTCAGGCTGTTCCGTAAAATGCCACCAGAATGCCACCTGTAATGGCGGCGTCTGCCAGTGCAGCTACCCCTTGATAGGGGATGGAACGGCGTACTGCTTCGACTGCCTCAAGTGCGATATCAACGCGGACTGCCTCTTGTTTGAACAGAAATGCCAGTGTCGAACTGGATACAGTGGCGACGGCTTCAAGTGTGCACAGAAAGCTGGTCCTGAAGGTGGGTTATCAAAGATTTGTATTGTATTTACGGTTTATATTCTTGCCAATTGTTTTACAGTTACGTGCGAAAACGTAAAGATAATAAATAAAGTCAGTTTTAGTAATGTTTAGTAATGTTCATTATTAATCATTTATGCAGAACAAATATTGCATTATTTTGCATGACAAGTACATACTTATATGATATTATATTATATGATATGACTTGTCAGTGTGAGCTATGCTATAATATTATATGGTATGATATGATATGATATGAATCTTAATATTTCTGTACTGAGTCATTATACAATGTTTAATTATTACTGCATTCGTTGACTTCTAATAATATTAATTCACCTCAGTATTTTATCTCAATACAATACATCGTTCATCTGTACATGAGTAAAGCCGTAATAATATTGGTGGTATGTGTCGTCATAACTTAGAAGCATGCCTTGGAGTTGTGTCACAACCGACTTAATCCTATAGCTTTCTAGAATTTGTTAAAATTATTGTTTTCACATTTATTTACACTTAAAGTTGAAATTATATTTGACGGTAGATAGATGTACAGTTTCTTGTTTTTTCTGGTTTTTATTGTATTTCTGTCTGGTGAGCCGCTTTGGCCTGATGGTTTCACTCAATTTTATTCTAAAAATTACTTCAAACACAAATTTAAATTTTAGGTTGTCCCATGAAGTGCCACAGAGATGCCAACTGTGATAGCGGTTACTGTTTGTGTAATACCCCAATGACTGGAGACGGGATCAACTATTGTTTCGATTGTGAAAAGTGCGACATCAACGCTGACTGTTTATATGAGCAGCATAAGTGTCAATGTCGAACTGGATTCAGGGGAGATGGATTTAAATGTCACCTGAAAAGAAGTCCTAGCAGTAGGTTTATCTGCAGATAGAGAAATCTCACGAGTTGCACAGTATATCATCGACACTATATAGAGAGTTAGCTTTGCTTTATAGTTTCAGAGAAGTATAAAATGGTGCACTGATCATGTATAATAAAAACAATTAACTAGTTTCAACATCAGTTTAACCAATTGGTTTCAGTTATACTTTTGGATTGAGTATTTTGCAGAATAATATCCTAATATTATATAAATATCAAAAGAAAATTATTTGAATACGGATTTTATTAATGACATTTCAATAATAAAAAAGTTCATGTCATGACAAATTGATTTAATATGTAGCATATGAGAAAATATGCATTTATAATCAACGGAAAATATCATCAAACAAAGAATTAAATTCTGTAAAATATATTGTAATTTGATATTCCATTATGAGAAATGATTTAACGTGTTTCAATGGTTTTAAATTATTCACAGAAAACTGAATGGAAAAAATAACAAAGAGATCAAACATTGTCTAAAATGCATTTTGAAACATGTCAAGGTCTAAAATTGGAAGTTATAATCATTTGATTATTGGTTAATGTTGTCATTGATTCTGTCTTATTTTGTAGATTTTCTTTTGATTTTTTGTGTTTATTTACTTACATTATATATAAATGTTTGCTTTGTGCATAATACAGTAACTAAAAGATCCATTAACAAACTAATTAAAATACACAAATAGGTAACTATTTCATTGTGCTTGAGGTCAGACCACGCTGTCAGCGAACTTTAGATGACTATGAAGTTGAGTATTGAATCCTTTTTCTGGAAAATAAGAACAGAATTTAATAGATTAATTTGTGAAAAATTCTTCATTTTGCAATATTTATGATGTCTTAATCCGTTGATCTTAGTTAAACAGTAGTAATTGAGAGACAACTTTAATAAGTTTTATAAACTTATTTTATATGCATGTTTGAACTCAGATAATATTAATATATATATATATACCCGTATTTCATCAACGACATACATACATGGTGGCCCAGAAGTCACTGTCGATCTAAATAATAACGAATAAGTCTAATTATAACCAACAATTTATTATTCAAAAACATAAAACAATCGATTCTTTTATTTGATAAATCGAATGTTTATAAAAGTTCAAAAGAAAACTGGTTAAATAAAGAACTATTTGATATAACAATCGACCTGAAGATCAATGCACAACTGTATTCGGCGAAATAATCGATTGTGAATTTTTTTCAGTAGCTATTGATTGTTGGCTATTGCTTAATTATTTCATCCAATTAAATTGCGGTATTATACATACATGCTAGCAGCCAGCTTGCATATATCGATGTATATTTATTAACCTGATCGTATGGATTATACGTTAACATTGTATATTGTTTAGATCGACAGCGACTTCTGTATGTAAGCAATTCGATAATTGCATAATACTAATTTCAGGTTGTGAGTTTAAGTGCCATTCCAACGCCACGTGCAACCAGGGCTACTGTATGTGTAATCCTCCGAAGATTGGCGATGGCATGAACTTCTGCTTCGACTGCACCGAATGTGATGCCAATGCGGACTGCTTACTTGATATGCTCAAATGTCAGTGCAAATCCGGTTTCACGGGCGATGGAATCAAGTGTCAAAAAGGGGATAATATTGGTGGTATGTGTCGTAAAAAGCATGCCTTGGAGTTGTGTCACAACCGACTTATGATTGAAGTGTTTAGGATACTAAATAAATGGTGCATGAATTCATAAAATAGAGCACAGTTTCATTGGATTATTGATTGAGTGGATCTTCCTTTGCATGACTTTCAGCATAGATTCCTTAAAAATTGATTTGATTGTTTATGATACTCAAAAAATGGTTTATTAATTGATAAAATAGACGACAGTTTCATTCTGCGACTTTATTGATTGAGTGGATCTTCCTTTGCATGACTTTCAGCTTAGATTTCTTAAAAATTAAAAAGCACTTTATTTAATACTAAAGTTTTATTCATATATTTTTTAATTTAATTTTTACTTTATGATTTTCATCATAATTGACTGCATTTTTCTGTGTAATATTTATAAAAGATTATAGCAGTATTTATCATAAATTGCAAAAAATAATTTGAGTTAGAAAGACACCTTTTCTACTACTTTTATATAAATATGTATTAATACAAATAAACTAATTATGTATAAAATAAATAGTTTTTAATATGCATTCAAAATTTTTAATAACACTCACATTAACTAAAAATATTTCTAAATTAGTTGACAGAATTATTCTGCCAAAACTAAAATATTTTTTTCAATAAAGTTGTTTTAATCTGATATCATGCATGTTTACTTATCCACATTTTATTCTACTAGATATGTAGCTAAGCCTAAATAAGCAAACAGTTTGTCGAGAACAATATACATATTTACATGCAAATAATTCCAGAATGTGAAAATAAAAAGTGCCACAGGAGCGCCATTCGAGCCTACGGGTATTGCATGTGTAGACCCCCCCTCATTGGAAATGGGGTCACTTTCTGTTTTGATTGTGAGACCTGCGATGTCAATGCCGCATGTTTACTGGAAGAGGAAAGGTGTCAATGTCGCCCTGGTTACAGGGGTGATGGAGTCACTTGTCAACGGGAAATTGGTTCTAGTGGTATGTCACTCACTGCTACTCTCAATCAGCAATTTGACCCGCACACTTCTGCTGCTGCAGCACAATGTTTGTTTCCACCACACCTTTTTGTTCAATTGTTTTAATTTCTAATTTTTTGTTAATCTCATTTCTAAGCATTCAGTTGGCAGTATGTATACCAGAAGAAGATGCCTTTTTAAAAATGATAAGATGTACTCAGTCTATGTTTCATAGAATACATCTTGCCAATAAACTGTTATTTCTTCTCAGTTGAAATGTGTTGTACCCTGTCAGCCAAAATAAATTACAAAGCGTCAAATAGACATCTTTATTGGAACAATTAGCCAAGGAAATGCCACTTATTATTGATTTATTGGTTTATTGATAGATGACATACTCTTCTATTATAAATCTCCTTTGCCGAACTGTATGATTTATGTCTCTGTAAAATGTTTGGTATTCATTTTGGAGCACAGGTAGCACATCTGATCCCAATACTTCCGACTGCAAATATTCACTTTAATATCGTTCAAATTTTGAACAAATGTGATTCTTATTTTTAAATTGGAGGAAATTCTTATTGGATTTCTCATCTTGATGCCAACGAAATTTGTGCATTTCGGGCGTTTCTATTTGTCTCCATATAAAATTCGAACTACAATCTAATATAATATAATATACATATGTAATGTAAATGAACATGAATATGATTTCCTTATTATTTACCGTGATTACTTCTTAGCTAGTTTTTGCTTCTCTATACATCTTGAAGCTCCTACTTATCTAGTTTATATGTATTTTATTTTGCGAATAAAGGTCTGACAAAAGAAATGGCTGTTTAAGTTATCAAAGAGCCACCATATCAAATGTGGATTACGTCCAGTTGTGCAATATATACATATATAGTTTAAACTTCATTCAAGTGTTCTTATTTAATCTGTTGCAGCTGACTACGCAGAAGAAATATCTTACATATAAATAACGTTCAGAAGTCAGTTAAATATTCTTTTAGGAAAAAATGATAAAACACTTTCTCTGAAATGTCTGCAGGGCTTGTGTATTGATTTTGGCTTAATGCGTTCATGCGTTTGGAACTGCATGCGTTTGGAACTGCATGCGTTTGGAACTGCATGCGTTTGGAACTGCATGCGTTTGGAACTGCATGCGTATGGAACTTCATGTGTATGGAACTTCATGTGTATGGAACTTCATGTGTATGGAACTTCATGTGTATGGAACTTCATGTGTATGGAACTGCATGTGTATGGAACTTCATGTGTATGGAACTTCATGTGTATGGAACTTCATGCGTTTGGAACTTCATGTGTATGGAACTTCATGTGTATGGAACTTCATAAGTATGGAACAGCATGTGCTTCTTATCTGTTTATTTTCGCTTTTTTTCGCATTTTATTTTCGCATGATTTTTTCATCAGTAAATAATTAGTTCCTAAATTAAATATTTGAATTTCAAAATAACTATCTTTTAAATGACTTCCACAGATATTTTCAGGGAGATTCATTTTGCTAACAATGCATAAAACCTTAGTTACGGATTTATTATTTTTCAAATCAATTTATTTTTCTTTTCAACTATTAACAATTTTCACAGTATCAATTTCGACATGCACTTAAAATGCACGTAAAACATGATAAGCTACACCGTATAAATATGTTTTTAATGATTCAAATTACCCCTTTCTTTGGCTCACTTTATACATTTCCTCATTATTATTTCCAATGCATTGAGAGCAGTCAGATATAATAAAAGTATGTATCTGTATATGATTGTATGCAGTTTTACAATATTAATATTCAGCTCTTTGTCTTCTGGAAGAAATAGAATGAAACGAACTATTTTAAGAAACGGAAACATAGTATTTCTATTGTGATACTAAATTTGAATTTCAATAATTTTTATTAAATATAATCAATCTCCTTTCTTTATCTGCTTTCTCGTCATATTATTCTGACTGGGATATTTTTAATGAATTTTTATTAAATAAATTATTATTACTTTTATTATTAAAATTAATGATTTTTTTTAATTTTTTTTATTATTCCTACGTTTTACTATAAGAATGTCGGAAATTTAAAACTAATGGTATTTATCAATTTCTGCTGTACATCAAAACAATTTTAATAGAGTATTCTGATTATACTCAAAAGTAAGTATTATTTTAGTTATTTTAAATCTAAAATTAATATATTTTCTAATATTTTCCGAAAATGTTGATAATTTTGATTGCTCTAATTACAATAAGTCAATAAACAGACTTATTCATAACATATTATATTTGAGCACGCAGCCTTCTCCCTGTGATTCAGCTCCAGATATGAGCTGTTCAACAAAGTGCCACCGGAACGCCTCTTGTAACAACGGATACTGCTTGTGCAACCTGCCGTTCATCGGGGATGGAGTCGAGTTCTGCTTCGACTGTCTCAAATGTGACAGGAACGCTGACTGCCTGCTGGAACAACAGAAGTGTCAATGTCAATCTGGCTACAGCGGCGATGGGTACACCTGTCAGAGGAACGATAAAGGTCAGTTCTCATATAACTGTCAGTCTTGTGATATGCTGTGACTTGCACCAAACAGCATTTTTCGTGACTTAAATATGCAGTATTTGGTTTGACATGAAATTTGAGATAGTTAAATGTATTTTATATTGTAATAACTAATTTTGGAAAAACGATGAAGGTATTTGTAGCATTTTTTAAATTCTGATTTTGATGACGCAATATCTTGATGTTGGATTTAACAAATATGATCAGCTTTAGTTGTTTTCATTAATTTTTTTATAATTTAAATTAACCAATGTACAAGTAATTTATGAAATTTGGATAATTAGAATTAAAATTAAAATTTAGTTTTTAATTTTAATTTTAATTGTGTAATGTAACACATGAATTTTTTCTCAAATTGTCAAGAAAAAACAATATTTATTATTGGAAAATATTTCTACTTAAAAATAACAATAATAATACGTCAAGTACTATAAAAAATACTATAAAAATACTATAAAAATGCTATAGAAATACTATAAAAATGCTATAGAAATACTATAAAAATGCTATAAAATGCTAAAAAAATAAACTGTTGCAGTTGTAAATAAAGATTAGATTTATATTATAAATATGACTTTTTAAATTGATAATTTTAACTTAAATTGATCTTTCTGCCTGTAATGCAGCTTCGATATAATATGTTTGACTTAAATATATCTCGCTATCATCTCTTAATCGATACTATTAATTCTTTGGCCAATCAAATGCGAGGTACGTTTGAATACACCGAGACTGTTGTTTGTGCAATTTCTTAGTCGCTGCGGAAATCCCTGAAACAGTTAAATTAATTAATTAATAATGAATTATTAAATACTATCAAAAAATATAGTTTACTAAAATTACTTTTTTTTTACATTCATATAATTATGTTGAACAAATAACAAAACACGTTCCGCAAGGTTTGATCCAGCGAAATGCCATGCAGAAAATGAGCGATCGATATTCTATCATGGAAAGCAACATTTCTGCTACACTTATTTATTGTGATCGAGCTCAAAATGGTTTTCCACCATTTAAGTATCATACTTTTGCAGTAACGTATTTTGTCTTTATCCACCACGTAAAAACAATATTGTTTCGTAAACATTTCTAGTTATGTATAGCAGCTATACGAAGCGATTTTAAACAAAGGAGATTGGTGAAACTATGAAACATATTTTTGGACGGATATATACTTTCATGTATACTTTTATCTGGTATTACTTTTTGTTATAACGTTGTAGTGGTAGTGCAAAACTCACTTTCATTTATTATTGATAGTTTTTTTTTTTTTTTTAGTAAGACACAAGATTCATTTTACAAGTTAAAGGGGATTAAAACTAGAACGAAGTATTTGAAGAGCTCGGATATAATATTTTTATCCGGACCATTCATACAGTAGCAGTGTCTTAATTAATTTAAATGACCAATAATATTTAATGATTGTAGTCTTCCAAATCATTACGTAAGTGCATTTTCTTTTCTTTGATATTTAAACCATTTTTATTTCCAAAAACTTTGATATGTTGCATTTTAGGGATAAATTTGTAAGCTATTACTAACATAAATCGATGACAGTAGTAGAGATATCAGTAACACTTACGTTGTGAGGGGTGACAGAGTAAGAAAAGATCAATTATCATGTTAAATAAGCCAGAAGAATGCCTAATCAATACATTTTCAAGAAATGCATTCTTGTGTATACTTGTCCACAGTTTGCAGTCCCTCCTGCCATCCCACGGCCAACTGCACTCCACAGGGCGTATGTCAGTGCCCAGCTCCACTCGTTGGAGACGGTGTCACCCACTGCTACAACTGTCAACAATGCGATGCCAACGCGGACTGCTTTCCGGACCAGCAGAGATGCGAATGTCGACAGGGCTACATTGGGGATGGCTTCTACTGCCTCCGTGAAGCTGGTGGGTGATATCAGCGCTTCGTCAAATATCATAAGTTATATAATGTCTCATCTAAAATAGTCATATGTAAAAATATCGCACATTTTTGGAATTGCATAACAAACAGATAATTCTTTTTAATAATATAGGAGTACCATTGAGAGTTATTTCATACAGTAATCATTATATTTACATTTTATATTGATGAATTAGTAAAAACTAAATACTTTTCTACTTTTTTTCTTCTCAAAACTCCTATATTATGTACTAGATTTAATTATGTACCTTTCAATTGTCGCTTTCTTATGAACGTGTCAATTATAGTTTATTCATTCATTTTGTGGTATATTAATCAACGTAAAGTTATTGTTGCATTTAGAAGAATACGATAATAAGTAATAATATATACATATATATATACATATATTCATGCATAATAAAATCGAGGTATAAAGTGAATCATTTTCTGAAGAGGACATCTTGACACAGTGGTAACACGTCGGATTCACTCTCACTACACTTGTCTCACTACTCCACTTGTCTCACTACTCTACCTATCTCATTTTGCCAACCATCCCACTAATCCAGCTAGAGTCCCATTACTCCAACCAGTAGTGGCTGCTTACTTAACTTTAAACTTGGGCAGACTAATATATAATTCAAAATGCGTTTTACATGAGTAATGATAACATTAAAGATAATTTCAGAAAAACCTAAATGTTGTGCAATATATTTTTCGTGCCTTATAAACAGCTTTTCAAACTTGTAGCCTATGATTAGGTGGACTACTGGGATGGCTGGTATAATGGGACTGATGGAGTAAAGGGACTGTAGCTGGACTAGGGGGAAGGTCGGCGTAATGAGATAAGTTGAGTAGTGGGATTATACCAGCACGTCGACCTACAATTCAGAAGGTTGGCGGTTCGAGACTAAGAAAATACTGTTGGCAATAATAAATCGCACTGCCAAACATGTATTTCACAAATTAATTAGTGTCAATAATATGACAATATTTATAGTATTTTAATATGGTCATCAACTATATGCCTTTCTATTTCTTCTAGCCTACTGTCATCAAATGACACATAAAACACAGAGTAAGCTGGAAACTAATTCGCATTTTGTCTTTAAAAACTAACAACGGCATAAAAAATGCGTTTTTTAATAGAATGTACATAATCTAGGAAACGGTATATCTACATATATATGAACACAAGCATGACTTCTGTTCCTAATCTCTTGTCTAGGATGTCCCAAATGTCACGTGAATGCCACCTGTGATCGGGGCATGTGTCGCTGTAAAGCACCTCTAACGGGAGACGGAGTGACCTACTGTTTCGACTGTAATCGGTGTGATATCAACGCCAAGTGCCTCCCAGAGCAACAAAAATGTGAATGTCCCGCTCGATTCTTTGGTGATGGATTAATGTGTCTACCAACGCCAGGTTCGTCGAAAGATAGATACGATTATATAAGTTCCTATAAATACCCTATTGTACAAAAGTATTGCATCACCCTTCCCCCAATAATATTGGACGTTTCAGAAATGTCCGCTGTAAACCGGATTAAATGAAACACTAAAGTCTGAACAGCGGTACACAACGTACAGATTCATAAACAGCAGAGGCGAGTAGAACATTGAGCTGGTATAACCTCAATATACAATTGCGCAACCAGATAGATAGACACACCAGGCAAGACGTACAGAAACGCTGCAAATTGAAAAATCTTTACTGACAATGCGAATATGAGTTGCTTATAATAAACTTTATATATATTAATATTGTAAACACACAGATGAGCATTTTAAAATACAATTTTCGTATTTCAATGTTTTTTTGACTTCTTCATAAAAACTGTACAAATAGTTTGTATAATTGATTAAATACTTCATTTGTAATGTAAACACACTTGTGTTTAAAAGTTATAATTTAAGCTATCGGAATAATAAAATAGATAGTATTGCATAGTATATAGTATAGTATAGTTCAATAACAATTTTGTTCCAGCGAATATATATGTCCTTTGTTCCTATACTGTCAAACACTTATTTTTTATACATTCATTCTCGATTATAAGAAGAACTTTGAAGGACTAAATGAGATCTTCGAAAAAATAATTTGTTTTAATATCACAGGTGTAATTAATCATTATTCCTTTTCATTTGCTTAACCCTATCTGAACCGGGGGGGGGCTGATTTAGCCCCCCCCTCCGAATTTTTGCTGTCATTATTTAAAAAAATTTCAAAACAGCAAACGCTCTCGTGACTTTTCCTAAAATTATGTTTCGCAACTTTTG
>JAYRBW010023530.1:0-12548 GCA_036023295.1 Invenusta paracnida
AAGTATATAAAAGTTCACATTTTGGATATTTAACAAACATTTATTTATTTTCTCATATTTTTCGTAAATAAAGTCAAAATTAATCTTTATTTCGATTTATCTCATTAGCTTAAGCAAATAATAAATGTATTACGATGCAGTTATACTTTTAAGCACATAGTAATAATAGTTTTTTGTCTAAGATTCTAATTCTTGAAAGGTAATTCATATTTATTGCCGTTGATAAAAAAATCCCCTATACATTACATTGAAAACTACTGCCAATTGAGACATAGTTAGTAGTATATAAATGTTATAGTCAACTATTTTTAGAGTGAGTGTTCTTGCCGCTTGCTCTATATTATTTGATCATTACTCTATGGTGGCAATGGGAGTCATACATACAAACACTACTAATAGAAACATAGCATATTGAAAGAAGAAAAAAGACAGGTAAAATAATAGAAGGACAATATATATGTAAATATACAGATGAAGGCTAGATATGGAAAACATATATTTGTTGAATAATATTGTAACTTTAGTGAAACAAAAGAGTTCAACCTAACCATGGTTCTGGATACAGTTTGCTCGAGTCTTATATTTAGGGGCATGACGTGAGAGCATACGTCATGGAGGATTTTCAACCACTTGTTTAATCAGTTTGTTAGTTTGTATTTCTCTCTGAAATTCGAGTGGAATTGGAGAGATTCTGATAGTTTGAGGGTATTTAATGAATATGAATACAATGAACTAATTCAGAAGTCAACCAAGCAAATCCCATTTTAGAATTATTGATGTTGTGTTTTGTTCCCTGATTTTGTCTATAAATGGTATCCACCCGGATTCCTCTGATGTTGTCTGATTCATAGTCTGCTTTTTTTTGACACCACGATGACGAAAGTGGATGCTTTTTTGGAGACTCACTTAGTTGTATAAGCCACTTGTTTACGTTCTTTCTTATGCTCATATTGCAATGTTGTCGACAAATAGACTGATTTTTGTACCCTATGCTATTTGTTTCACTATGTCATTTTTGAAAATAATAAACAGCGTAGTGGAATGGAGCCAACTGTGACAAGCCAGCATTTTACTAAGGAACCTTACTAATATAATGTGTCATGTAATGTGTGATATCATGTTTTGGTATCTACTTTTATATCAAGATTAAATACATGTATTGTAGCATATTAAATATATCTAGCATATATTCCTGGTGTTAGTATAATTGTTAAAACATTATTATAATTTTTTTGAGTTAATCGTATTTCTTAATTAGTTACAAATGAGCACAAGTTATAAAATATTATTAATTAACCTATAACATATAAATACAGTTCATACAACATATATAACGATATATGTATCGTATTGTTCAAACAGTTCGGGACAAAATTATGTATGATGAAAATAATATTGTTACTTTAACAAATTTTAATCTCTTCAAATCGACCATCAGCATAAGACTAAGAAAATAGACTGAAGCAACCTGATCTTCAGCGATAAGTGCGTGGTTAAGTTACAAAATAGGCGTAAGCTCGGACGAATATAATACTTGTATCAAAGTATGGGACAAAGATTCTTGAATTTAGGATGGATTGAAATACCGATTTACAGCCACATTTAAAGTGTAGGTTTTTATGCCCTCAGACTGTTGTTGGTACATGAATAGTGCACGCTACGTGAACGATACTCTTTCCAACTATTTCCTCCCAAGCATACAGGCACTTCACCTAGACAATTATTTAATCTTCTAGCATGACAACGCCTCACCACATACTGCGTGCATAACAAGGCAATCGTTTCAGAACAACAACATACATTGTCTGTAGTGAGTTCCATATAGCCCTGATCTCCATCCAGTTAAAACTATTAGGAATCTCTTGAAAATTATACAAACACTTAGCATGTCAGTTTCATCGCCTGTGGATTGACCTCCAAATTATCTACGCACTTAAATTAACAGTTGGAAGTATAATAAAGACATAGAATTGTGTAATTGCAAGACGTGGACTCATAACATGCTATTTTAAATTCATATGACTGTTTCATAACATATATTATTTGTATTATACATAATTTTGCCGCGACTTTTTTTAGCATTACTATGTATGTATATGTTAATATCCAGTTTAATATAATGTTAAATAATCATAAATGAATTCGGGAATTATAATATGGGTGGTATATATACTTTATTAGAGTAACTTTGAGAACAACATTGTTTTATTATATTGCGGCGTACAATAATTGACTGACAATAGATAACTGCACATAATATAACCCTCCAGTTTAATATTTGCTGCCATTGTTATTTGAAAAATCGCGTGATCTCCAGCTTTCACGACTTTTCCTAACTTTGTGTTTAACAAACTTTAATAATATTTTTATCATTGTTACTCTCACAAGGCGTCTGCTATAGACTTCTAAAGTAGGTGGTCCCCATACATTTTAATTCATCTAATTATATATGAAAACAACAAAATGTATAAAATCGTGGTGGATATTGGTGGTACTATGTCATTGATAATACACAATGAACCACCAACACGCACTATAATATTCAGTTACTCAGTACCTACATTTATTAAATTATAGTTAATTATTTTGATTAAAATTGAGAAATTGAAAAAAAAAATTTTGTGTACTTTACCAATTAAATTAGCTGAAACTTTTTTAAACAATTTTAATAACAATTTTCATCACTATAATAGTACACTCCTAAAGTAGATCTCAATAGGGGGGGCCGAATTAGCCCCCTCCCCCTTTCCCCTTGGGTACCTGGCTGCGTTAAATAACCAAGTATGGATAGGGTTAAACAAAATTTAACGTAGGCTCATTAGTCTAATAACAGCTATATTATGTAAAGTGAATCTCGCTTCAAAAATAAAGAAATACATATATATTATAATAATTTGATATATTTTCATTGTGTACAATTAAGTTTATTCCTAAATGTTGCACAAGTCCTAATATAAATTCAGGCTAGATAGTAAACAAATGTTTTATTAAATAAACGTATATATACATTATGTATAGGTATATGTATATGATATACATACACGCATTCAAGTCACACTTAGCATATTTTTGTATGGGTTAAGTCTACAATATTATATATCATTTTCAAAATAAAATAACAAAACTTGACTGTATACATGAGCATGCTAATTAGAAATTCAAACATGCATAGTATGTAATACATAGGTCAAGGCAGTAGTGTATGCATTCAATAATGCTAAATGTATTGATATAAATAAATAAAATGTAATTCATTAGAGTTTATTGTTCCGATACGCCTTTGGTTCTTTGGGTCGATACGGCAGATACGTCATTTTCATCATTGTTAACTGTATTTCTAGGGAATGCTGTCTGTGTGGTTTCATAGTTAGAGGGAGTTATTTTCATTGTTGCATTATCGTCTAATGTTGCACGTGTTCTGAAATGTTATTTAGTAATGGTGTAGGTTGGATATAATATAATATAATATATACTCTTATTTATTTAAGTATGGTTGCATAAATAGTTAGATTATACCATATTATGTGTGTTTATAAAATTATACTTTCATCATATTTAAAAACACATATATCATTTATGAATAATCGTCAAAAACCTTATCGTATTAATAAGTAGATAAAGTAAATCCTTATAATATATGTAATATTTCATTATAATTTGTGCATACTTGTATTCAAACAGAATGTTTATTTTCGTGCATTTACTGAAATCATGCATAATAAAAAACCGTTACATATAGCTGAATATTCATAACATGCAAACGTAAAATTATATGTGATATGTGTCTCATACGTTTTAAATAGTCAATGTAATAATCAACATGAAATATATATTATTTTTACCATTCACATTCTGCAATCAACGTACATTTATCATTGGTAATGCATACAATTTGCATAAGTATATATTTTTTTCTCAACAAAGCCGGGCATGATCATATCAATATTAGCATTACACATTAATGTAAATTATTGTATATGTTGATATTAAAGTCTACATGATTAAATAATATAGTCCTTGTATTTGTTATAATTATAATTATAAGTTTTACAATAAGTTTTGATGATGATGGTGCACATAACTAACGACAAAGTAAAACATTAAATAGGTCGGACATGTACCACTCACCGTTTGAAAACACAAAAAGCAATTGATACTATAATTATAAGAATTATTATTACTGCTATAGAAATAAGCACGTATTCTGAAATGCACAAATAATTGACATAAAATAAAATATAATGTTTAAAGTAGTATATGTGTATGTTTATTTATACTATAAAAAGGCACATGTAACTATTATATTGTCGCAAATAATACTATTGTATTAAATGGCATGTACAAATACGTTTAATAAACAAAACTATTATGAGCATAAATTCAGATTTTAAACCATAATCACAATTATTGTATTAAACATATAGATATCAATAGTTAAGTGTAGTGCAATTAGAATAACAAATCGAATTGAAATTCTATACAAATTTAACTATATTAAATGATTGTAATGCGCAAAATTCCAATTTTTTAAAATTACATTTTTTAATGAACACAAATCACATATCAAAAAAGGGACATATATGTACAGCTATAACATAATAACAACATTCATTCTTTTTCATATATTGATATGTTAATACAAATAATTTGTTAAATATAAAACGTGGTAAACAAACTCAATCATATATAACAATATATATATAAATTATACAAAATTATTTTTTCATTTTATAAAATAGAATATTAAATAAATGTTTAATTTAATTTGCTTAAATTCAATTTCATCAATTAATGTAATTGTCAATACATTAAATAATGGTATAATGAAGTAGTTAATTCGATGAAGTAATCAGTCCGGCTATTGTTATTTCGGAAGTTATATGTATTTCTAAACTTATTTTATGGTAGAAGTGTTTAATAAAATGTCTGCACAAAAAGAACGCTACAGAAAATACAAACACAAATACTTAATGAACCAAAGTACTCAATTTGACTGAATCTGAATCACACTATTCATCCAAATCATATTCTACCTCGATAATTTATTCCACCACCATCAAGTTTTTGGCGTTTACTATAGCGTAGCTACTTTGTTCGGCCATTTTCTTAATTTCACTTTCAGTGGAACTCCAATTGTGAATCATTTTAATCTATACTGTGATTCTTTAAATAGTCTGCAATTTTAGTCTCACTTTTTAATTCTCTGCGCTTTACCATTGTTAAAATATAACAAAAATGCAATAGAAATTAGCAAAATGTAATATCAATTTGCAAATAGTAAGTAGGCGTAAAAAAACCCCGTAGACACAGCTACGTATTCTTAGATTAAGTAGTTAAAATTATTTATTCAAATTTACTACGTTCGCTTAAATTATGTCTCACATAATTGAATTTTAGTGAAAGTCAGAACGATGTGGCTGAGCATAGGTATGTGTTAAAATCTATAATGAGGTAGCAATTTTTCACTTGAATGAAGATATTGAGAAACACATATTTATAATGGTAAACAACAAAAAGAGACTGAACCCGGCTATTGAAAAAGGCCCGGCTATTATTCAAATTATGCAAATTATACCCCGGCCATTATTAGAGGCCGGCTATTAATTTCGAAAACACGGTATTTAGTCTTCTTTCGTGTACACAAAACAAACACCAAGTCCAATGATTCTGCCCGCATGTCTTACGATGAGGAAATATGCAAAATAGCCAGTGCATATGTTAGATATTTGTACTGAAGGTAAGATATCCTTCTAAAGGATATAAACCATTTTCTATAAATTATAATTATACAAAGTAACGGAAGAAAGAATGAACTGTTACTCAAACCTGGCAGATTTACCGGGACATTCAATATTTTATAACATGTGGAGACAAACTAGCATATAGTTGGTGTGTTCTTGAAATTCAAAATAAAAAAAAGTGTTCTTGAAATTCTTTAAAGCTAAGAAGGTACGTATATGACATGAATCAGGCCAATATCCAACTCCATCAAACCACTACTTAGATTATTATCAAAACACACAATTTTTTAAAAACGTGCAATTAATCATACTTAGCGATACATAACTCCATTGTAAATAGAAGATAACATCTAGAACGTTCAGTGGGATCAACTAAATACGTCAAGATTTTGTACTGCCCATCACGCTACTACACATTAAATGATACAATCATGTGAAGCGAAAATCACACAACACAAATCTACATGATGAAGATCATTACATATACGCTCATACAGAAAGAGGGCCTAAAACTAACAACTAGATACTTATTTAAATAAAGAAATGTACATTTAATATATACCTGCAGTTTATGCATATACGCTGAACATTTTAAAAATTGACATAACAAAAATGCGTCTAGTATATGTTTAATGAGTGTGAAGCTTTAAATAGCAACGAGTATTGTTATCATTATTGGAATTTGACGTAATCAACTTACATAGTATGTAATATATAAATTGTCAAGTAAAAGTAACATAAACTCACTTTTTTTTGCGATCCGCATTATTTGACTTGCCACGTCGTTATCAATAGGAATAGCTGAATTGTATAATAATAATCATAATAATACTAATAGGTTTATTTTCGGACAAAATAAAATAAAAGTTATGTATACGTAATAATAAATATAAAGTTTGGCTAAGGAGCCAAAGGCAGGTAATCTGATCGAGTTAGACAACAATTAAATGTACAGATTATAATATATAGGTATATTATAGCAGATCATTTTAACCTGATACAAAAAACAAAATGGGTGAGGTGATCAAAGCTGGTCGGAGGTTTTTTTTACCACGCCCATGGTCGAAAACTCTCTAGTCTAGTTTTTTAATGTGATCAAAATAAGTCGCTGGTTAAAACACCTTGACCACGACTGAGGTTGTGGTTTTTTAACTTGACTCAAAGTACAACATTTCCGACTAGATTTTTTTTAACTATTGGGATTTTAATAGTTTTAATTAATTCGATATTATGTAAAATTACAATTTCTCTAAAGTATGAAAGAAGTGTAAATTTAATGATATAAAATTTAGTAAAATGAATAACATTTAAATAAGCTTACTAGCATGCTTACTTTATAACATCGTTTTTTACAGTAGACAAAATTGATCTGGGTCGTTTAAAAATTGACCAAGGTTTTGTTTTATATACAGCTTCAAAAACGGATGCCCGATAACAATGTTATTTGTAGGTAGGTATAGTTCACACATTTAAACAGTCTATCAAGGGATGGAATATCAATAGTCTATTAAGTCTAAAAGGGATGGGCTACCTGATTGGTGTGCTATGTGACTCGGTCTCGTATTGGTGGTCTCAGAAAACTTCTTTTGATCACACCATATCAAATCTGTACCTTTAGTCAGGTTTTCTGCGACCAAGGTAAAAAACCAGACTCTTAGTCGGAGTCATTTCGACCAAGGTTTTAAACCGGAGTTGTAGTAACAAAACTCGACTATTGTTTTTTGTTCACCTCACCCCATAAGTAAAATTAGCTGCATACTGTGATAAGTAGTTGAACTAGCCTAAATATCTAACACAACCAAGAATTTAAACGAAAATAATTTGATTGACATAACTGTTTGTATGTGTTATAAAACATATTTACAGATATGTTTAAAAGCAAATAACATCACAATCATATTTGATAGTTGTTAATTTTTCAACTGGCAGCATCTTTAATGCAGTCTCTTGAAATTATTCCATGACTAATAATTTAAACAATTACTAATAATAATATATTTTAGAATAATATAACAACAATTATTTAAAATAATTTACTTTTACAAAGTGAATTTGCAGGCGTGTGCTTAGTGTTATCTATGATTATGTTGACGTATTTTGTAACTATACCGAACAGAACATTAAACGTAACGTTGACAAGAAATACACATAATTGTTATCGTGTTATATGTATATGTGAATAATTATGACTATACTTATATAGTTATACCACATAGTTAATTAATTAGTTATACGATAAATACATTTATTAATTTGTTAAAATAGTAGATGTAGGCATATGAAAGGAACCTTACCTTTAGGTGTACAGCCAACTTTACGATCTCCATAAGGGTTCCCCTCAAATCCTTCAGGGCAAAAACAGCCAGTCATGTTAAATCCTGCTTTAATAGAGCACTCTTTTTTAGGATCAAAACATTTATAAATTCCATCTCCTTTTAAAGTTGTATGACAGACACACGTATCACCCTCACACGAAGCGTTGATATGACATGTTATTTGGCATGCTAAAATACAAATAATATAGCCTACTTAATTTAACATGTTCTCTATTGATTTGTATGTTATGACTACTTATTATATAGTGTAGTAGTCACAGTATCAGTTGCAAATAATTATTGGAATTTAGTTAATCAAGTTTACCTAAGTCAATGTAATTACTATTTCATTATAATACATATAAACGTTTTAATTAGTCTAACTGGAAATTGAAATGCACAATGAGACACTTTGAGGAAGGTGCCGTTTTCATTATCTGCCTACCTTCGACTTTTATCTTTCTTACGTGGCGTGCCGACTCAAAAGCAATACGCTACATATCATATCGTAACTATTAATTATCACCACCACAACCATCATTCCAAATGTTTTATAAATATGTGTATGCTGTACATGTATAATACATATATATTATGCCAGTTAACTGAAAAGTAATACGTTGTATAAAAGACTATCGGCACTCTGAACGATATCTATGCATAGCATTCATATTACTGATCAAATTGTAACGTCAACACTATTTCAGGAGACTATTTAATTAAACATATTTTGCTTGAATGTAATAATTATTACTAGGAGGATAACTTGGCACGGTGCAATACGAATACTAGGACTAGAATACATTGTTTTAACTTAGTTATATATTCATGTTAAATAAAAAATTATATTTCGTTAAAAAATGTTTTCTAAAATGTTGAACTCTTCTCAAATTGCAACTTTTAAAAAATATAATTAAGCCGTGTACGAAATACAACAATTCGAAAAAAGTGGCTTTAATGTTTTAGAACCACATTTTACGTATTACGACATGAAATATTTTATTTAATTCACAAGTATTTGTACTAATGCATACTAAGGGTATTTGTAAACGTTATTTAATCAATGAATGTACACAATTCCATATTTTTGAGAACAAATGGAATGTTTGTTTAAAAGACACCGTTAATCTGTATGAAGTATTACTAAAATAATCCATCATACATTTAGTCAAATGTACAATATTCAAGTTACCTGCAAAGTGCAAAAAGGAAAAAGGGAGTTATGCCCAATGTCCTTATTGTACTGTCTCATATAAAGATATCCACAATTTATAGTATATCCATATCGATAGTTTTTGTAACAAAATAAATGTCAATATTGTGCTATTAATAATCAGTACATACGTTTATCCTATTTAAGCCTGTAGATTGTCGTATGAAAAGTACAGCATTTAGTGTAATACAAGTACACCTTAATTAAAACATAATACTAATATTAACGCTATGTACCTGTGCACTTCTCTGTACGCTGATCACGAGAATAACCATCATTGCAGCTACATTTCATATCTTGGGGACTACACCACTCTGTACTTCGATCACAAGCTGAACAGTCGAAACAATTACCGACTCTTCCGTCTCCAACATATGAATCCCGACACATACAAGTTCCATTTTTGCAGACTGCATTTTGATCACATCCGTCACCAGCTTTACAATCTGTAATACAAAAATATATGCATGTGTTAAGCTGACCTTAACATTCAATTATTAGCATCAACATTATTGCTACAACATATTCTATCTTACATACTTTATTAATAGGCGTTATATAAACGTTATTCATATTAAAGTCAACAATACATCTACAGTCCATGTTTAATGTACATCACACGTCATCTTATAATTGTAAGTAAGTAAGTACAACATATGTGTAAGTAGGAATATATAGATACTGTAACGATCAAGTACTTTATTTGAAAGTGGTTTCTAGTGACACTAACATGATGTATTTATTATGAACTATGCATATATACGTGTTATAGTTATTATATAATTCAGAAATTATATAACCTTCCTTGCCTAACTACAAAGTATTAAGTGTTCATATATGTTATGTATTATTTATATTAGTATTACTATTTGTTTTAATGGAATACAGTAATACTGTATTCATATAAAAATAAGTACTAAATACGTATGAATCGTATAGGCTACATGTATTTATATAGTATAAGTATAATGTATATCTTACGAAAAAAACACAACTGGCATTTACACTTATCGCCAATGCTTAAAATGATATAATACACAGGATCATAGCACAGTAGTACAGTATCATAATATATTTAATGTATTCTTATAAATATAGACTATGTTCGATATACATGTTTTAAAAATATGACCAGTAGTACTTTTGTACTAGAGAATACATGCCAATATTTATATATTATATTATCTTATGTTTTATTATATAAGCTTTGAATTGTGATAATGTATATCATTATTTGATTGTATGTTTATATTGATTTAACTTATAAAGTCGTATAAGTAGAGTAATTTGTGCGACTTAGTACAGGACATCTTTTATTCCCTTACCATATAAACAGTTCTTGCCCACTCGCGTAGTACCAGCTACGCATATGCAGTATTCGGTTTCTTTAGTTTTTAAATCACATATTGTTCCTGATCCACAACTAGTGCAGTCCCTGCAGTTTTCATATCCATCCCCTTTATAACCATCCATGCATGCGCAGTATTTGATTGGACAATGTTCCATCATCATGAGTTCTGCTTTAGTACAGTTCTGTTTAATGTGGGCATGTTCTGCGCACTTTATATCTGTATATTTCGCTGAAAAATGAATATGCACATAACAGACACATGACAAGTTATATTTATTTAAACATACAAATATAATACTTTCATTACGAAGTGTAACATAGTTTAGCTTAAACATGAGATAACAATAACTCATTATAATATGTATGTATTTGAGATCTAGCCTATTTATTGCGATCTATTTAAATGAGTATGTCAGCTGTGAACACACATAGACTTTTATTGTGTTATTGTATGTCGAAATTTCATAATAATATATATGTATACGTATCATACAAATGCTTAGGTACTATTGAACTTAATTTGAGTGAATAGATTCAAATGTTTGATATCGACAAACACCTATTTTAGGTATATATATGTATAATAAAACACTATTTGAACATAATATATGCCATTGTAATACAATACAAAAATATTACAAAATTATTTTGAATGGTTATTTTATACAAACAATTACAAATAAGTATTTCTTACGATATTTTCCATAAATGACAAGTTCGCAAATATCTATCTTGCGTTCTTCTGAGTGGCTAAACATTTTAATATACCTCCCTTTAGCATAGCAAGGGAGCGTAACAATTCCGATATTGTTACCTGCTTCAATTGTATAACACTTTCTTGATTTCTTCAATTGGGTTATTACCTTAACAAACATTACAAAATAAAATATTTAAGAGACAATTGTATATGTATAAAAACAAAATAACTATGACATTAATGTAGTATGCACATAAATTAATCAACTATAAAAGAATCACATTAAGTGTTGATATACACATTGTAAATAATTGATTGCTTGTGTATACAGACATACCAAATATGCACCCATGATTGAATTTTGTTGTAGAATAGGACATACATGTATATAAAAAATTGAATTATTCAAAATAATTATTGATTACTTACATTTTGTCAGAAACAATAACATAGGCAGAATATTACATTGAAGATAACGAATAAAACTGTGTTTACTAAAGGTTTAAACAATATATGTTTATAATAGTCAGTGTTAAATAAAATAAAATTACTTGACATATTAGTAGTCAAGACTTATAATTTTATTATTGATGATGTAGAAAGCGTATTCAATGACAACTATCGTTTCCTTTCAATTAGTACCTTAAAACGGGGTAACTTTGACCACTTTTTTGAGTTTTTTTTTTACTTTTTATATAGTAAAATACGTCTCTGTTGGCAAAATTGATCTTATGAACCTCAAAAATTTATTTTCTGATATTATAAAGTAGAACTTAACAAAATTTAAAAAGAAATACTTTTTATATTTTACCTCAAATTTAGTAAGAAACAAATTATGAAAACGGGGTAACTTTGACCACATAATCGCTTATTAACATAATATCATAAAATCAAAGTACCTATGGAATGTCAACATAAATTGCACACATAGTGCGGAACCTCTGATGCACCATTACACACACCGCAGTATCATTGGTTGCACTGAGTGCAGAAAATCCAGTCTGGTCCAGAATAGCGCGCGTAGTCGCAGAATCAGTTGGCACATTCTCCAGAATCCCGATGGGCTGTTTCTCGAACCACGGATGATGAAGGTCCAGCAAGATCCCGATGGGCTGTTTCTCGAACCGCAGATGATGAAGGTCCAGCAAGATCCGGATGGGCTGTTTCTCGAACCGCAGATGATGAAGGTCCAGCAAGATCCCGATGGGCTGTTTCTCGAACCGCAGATGAT
>JAYRBW010023541.1:0-12548 GCA_036023295.1 Invenusta paracnida
TTATAGGTTCAACTTTTCATTTGAAAAATTCAATATAACATAAATGTTGTTGTAAACGGAAGCCGCAGTCGACAAGCGATCCTGCCAACATTATAATATAGTGAGACAATAAATTATTCTATATTACTTAAACAAAATACAGCAATGTGAAATACCTATAAAAATCGGATGGCGAAATGCGATTTTAAGAAATAATAAATAATCGGACGGCGAAATGCAATACGGCGAAATGCGATACGGCGAAATGCTATACGGCGAAATGCTATACGGCGAAATGCTATACGGCGAAATGCAATATGGCGAAATGCGATACGGCGAAATGCAATACGGCGAAATGCTATACGGCGAAATGCTGTACGGCAAAATGCGATACGGCGAAATGCTATACGGCGAAATGCCACTAACCCAAATAAAGTGTAGTACAAATAATATAATTTTATACATATGTATATATATGTAACACAATTCTTTAAAAAATAATCTACTTAATGGAAACACACACATGTTCCTAATAGGAAATGTTTTACAAATGTGTTTCCTTAAGTAATGCATTTATGGTATATATGCCATACATTTGAATATTAAGGTTCTCGAATGAAGCAAGGAATTAGGCTAGCGTATATTAAATATAAAACTCATTGATCCACCCAATTAATTTGAAACCTATAAATCAAATTTAGAAAAGTACAGATGACCTAAATAATAGATCATTAAATTAGTATTTTGATTTCTGATATGTTGTGATCCCATTCGCCTTAGATGTTGGAAATAAATCACATGACCTATAAACATTTCCCAAGGTTAAACCTATTTTATCAAATTAAAAATGTAACTAATGCAACGTATACCTTACTAAAGAAAACTCTCTACTATTTCTATATTAACGTGAATCATGCAATATTAATGTGTAACTGAAATAATTGTGTAGAAATTATCTGAAGTTAGTTAAAGGTGTGTTTCATTTATTAAAAATAAGAAGACTAAGAATGAAGCTATAAACATTCCAATAAAAGAGTAATAAAGTGATACCAGATGGCTCACAAATAGTGGATAAATATACTGCATTTGTCCAAGTTAGTAATTTGACCTTCAATTGCATTAAACGCCCTTTCCATGGAACTGGATATTCTTCGTTTAATCTAATTAGTAGACTCAATTTCTGAGACAGTTGGAAACATTGTAGACAGTTTAAGGGTCCGAAGATGTTTAAGTCATAATTTTTGTTGAATAAACTGTACACTAAATTGATGCCCATGTTGTTCTCATCTCTCCGGATATAAGATAATTAAATTGGAGATAAATAAATGAAATATACAGAAACACAGATCATTCAATTAAATATAAAGAAGCGAGAGAAAGAGTATAGAAGAAAATAATATATTAAAAGATTGAGAAAAATCAAGATCCCAAAATAATGAAATGTGAATAATAAACAAAAATATAATACACCGAAAATAAAATAAAAATTGGTATAATATTGCAAGAATTGGAATAATATTAGTATAATATTGCAAGAATATTGGAAGAATTGCAATAAAACATTATTTTGAATATTGACATATTCATAACTTATCTAAAATAAGATATGAGTCACAAAGATTAAAATATAGATGCATTTCTAGAAATAAATTTTGATATTTCAACAATTTCTGTTTTTAGTGTACATCTCTTATAGCATCTTTCTCTTCTTATGCTGTTACCCAAAGTCATAATTAACTAACACAGCTTAGTGATACTAGTGTTATACGGAAAGATTTAATGTATTTGATATGGAAAGGAGATAAAATATTTTGAAGATGTATGTTAAATAATCAATCACCAACATTTTATTTTCATCTTCATATTAATTAGCTACATTTTGTCAAAATCCTTCAATATTAACTATACAGACGGGTTTCAACAATATCAAAAGTCATTTAAGTCAAAACATTTGTTTGTAATCTTGAAAATATCATTATTTATATTTAAAAGTTTTGAATTTCCTTTTGAAATTCTTTTTGTAAACTATCGATTTACTCGGAAGTTTTAGCTTCAATGCTAGACATAAGGTTACAATACCTCAATTATATATATATAATTATAAATATAATTATAATCAGCTGTACATATTTCATAGTTGACTTTTGGAACAGTATTTTATATATTTTAGGCTCCGGAGTCTTTTTGTTGTGAGCGAAGTTGTACTCTTCGTGTATATGTATATGAGAGGATAACCTTCTCCGCAGAACTATGTTTTGGCCAAGATGGGCTCAGTTTAGCTCTGTCCTAAGCTCTTATATCCTTCAATTTTATTTACATTTTTTAAACATATTTATAGACTGTAAACTTCTAGAATACAAAGAATAGACAAACAGCACAAAAGAAAGAGACTAAGTACATTTACTTTTATTTTTTTTGGAAGTTTCGCTGTCTTTTATTTAATGTTACAAACAATACTCTTTTTCCAAACCTTTTATATAATGTAAAAAATGATTTCACACACATATTTTTTTATGCAGAGGGATATTTTCCTTGATGCTTAGTTGGGATGGGATTGATTTATTGACCATATTTCATAGAACATCTTAAAGAAAAGCATCTATGTTTCGATAGTATATATATATTATGTATCTTCAAACTATATATAGGCATAGACATTTACGATATTTGTATTTTTATTATAATGCATTTAGTACACTGTGGTTTTTATTAAGGCTTAATAAATAAGACATCACTATAAAGCTATAGTGAAATATTTGTATATTATCTGTACAATATAATGTGCGATGAAAAAAATATAAGCGAATAAACCGTAATAATATGCATTATTTCACGAATACAATATATTTATACGTTTACTATTCCTGTAAACAATAATATTATAAAAATACAAATAATTAAATAAAAGTATTTAATAAATAATAAGAGAAACAGCATTATTAAAATAATAATATTTTCAAATATTCCATTCACATTATTTTCATAAAACTGCGTGAAAGTTTTCTTTAACTCAATAAATTGTCTACAGACGCATGAAAAATACCATTATTCTTATTAAGCATTGTCTCCAATAAAAATGCATTTCAAATCCCATTGTTTGCATGAAATATGCCATGAACAGCAGAGTTAGTTTACAGAGAAACCAGAGTCCGATAAAATTATGACAAATCCGAGATGGCAGAAAAAATTGAGCGTAACTTAATGACATCATGTTCCTAGAAATAGAAAAATATTGATATGTACTTTCTCATCACTCAGACTTTTTATTGCTGTTAAAAATGTGTTTGATTTATTATTACACGTCTGATTCCACCCTGTTACGTTTTGCAATTAATAACAGCTATTTTCTGAGCGATTCTGACAGAAGCTGCTTTGAATGGCTCCCTCGATAACCGACATGATATGATGAGTTTTAGGCGCCTAGGATGTTCCAATCTGTGTACAAGCATTACTTTTTGTTTATTTTTGTAGTTTTTACAGTTTGAACATTTAACAATATGGCTTACTGATTTATATAGATCTACAGTAGAATATGCCAATGCATTTAATTTTAATAAATGTATTAATTAACATCAAACAAACAGAAATAATACAAAAATATAAATTCAATATACCTACATGTGTTTAAATAGTTAAATAAATATAAAGTTTAAAAGTTTGATTAAAAGGATTTGTTCTAAAAATTTTTTATGCAATTTTATACATTATGAACATTTGTTACTTGCATTATTGACAAGCTTTACTATCAATTATATGAGAAATATTTTAATATTTTAAATAAAGCATGTTTATGGAAGGTAAAATTTGTTGTATTGTTATAATATAGTAAAACATATAAAAAGATTAAATAAATTTACTAATTATTGATGATTTTATAACTTTATAAAGAAATATTTAGTAAATAATGATAAATTAAAAGAGTACATTTTTTATTTTTTATACCATTTTCTAAATTAGAATTATTATGGAGAAATATCATAATGTTTTGAAAAAGTGATTGTCTGATGTGGGATATTGTTTCACTTTATGTACATATTTAATTTAATTTTAGAATTTCTAGAGAAACTGTAAAACATTCTTCTATCAAAAGAAATTTTTTTGTTGGGTTTTCATTTTATTGTCCACTTTAATACAATGAAACTTAAATCAAACTGTCACCTAATTTCATTTGATTATGTTATAATTAAAGTGTTGGATAATTTAATTTAGTGTTTGCTATTTCGAATAAAATTGACATATTTTTAAACAAATTCTTTATAGGAGCATTTCTCAATCGTAGGTTTAAATTGCGAATATTTGCAGAATAATTTAATCGCAATAATTAATCTTAATTACTGAATCATTACCAAGGAATTATTTGGAACGTGGAGGAAATCAATGCAGATTAATTATTTCCATTTAAATATTTACCGTATACACACTTTCGTTGTGCTTGCAGTTATCAAGCAAGGGTAGCAGTGTTCTAACACTTCGCTTATTATACATATTTATGGGGTGTAATTACGTACATCAGTTTAGTGTTTAAATAATATTTGTTTGAATTAGCTGAAATAATGAAGCAACATTTTATTTTAATTATACAGCTCTCATTAATGCGCGTCTTCCTTAAAATATTTACTGAAAATATAGCCACAGAACTAGATAATGAGATACCACTAGATAATTTTTAGTGGAATGTTTCATTTTTACTATTCTGTAAATAATCAGTATTTTTTAATACTGCGTATAAACTAGATTTAAATTAACTGCTACTTACATATTTTAACTAAAATCTACAGATTTATATATGTATTATTATGATATTATTTTTTTATCCCATATATAAATTGGCATTTATAAAGCAATACATTTTGTTTATATGCTAACTATCCATCGCATTATTAAGTTTATTCATGTCCATATCAGTTGAAAGCATATTAACTGAAATAATATACATATATATGTATATATATAATCTGCCAAAAAGTAGATTTTAAATTAAATAAACATTTCGATACTTTATAATATATTTTTATTTTAATGAAATTTTATTAATTTTGACTTTGCAATAAGATGGTTACATTTATATTTGATTGATGAAATACATTCCTCTACAAATAATATAAGTACACTGTAAAAATGTAAGTTGTATTTATAATAGCCTAGTATCCCTGAATGTAATGCATTCACATACCCGCCAGTTTGTATACTTCATCAAAAGTAAAATGTTGAGGATAATAAAGCTTGTAAATAAATCTAAAAATGCCAAAACTGTTCAATTGTTTAGCTTTCAAGATTTTACAAAAAATCTGAAAATAGATAGAGTACCTCAATTTTAATGAACAGAGAGAACAATATCAGACAATATGTCAACATAAAAAGTGCATTTCTTATTTAACATACCCCTTTTCAATTTATCTTATGTGACCATCTTTTTGTTTCATGCTGCATACAACTTGAAAAATACGGAGGAGCAATAATCTCGAATGATTTATTTTTTGTAAGGAATGTAGAAATGTCCTTTGCCAATTATATTTGCAAAGGACACTTTTGATGAGCATTGAAATACAATATGGTAAGCGTATGCATTATAAGAAACAGGGATATAGTATAGAAAATATGACATTGAATGTCTATATTGTATAATATGAGACGTACAACATGCGTTTTGATAGAACTCCTTTTCGTGTAGTTGGAATTCAGGCTAAATTTGTTTTGTTTAAAAGAAATCAACATAAATATAGGTAAGAACAGTTATAAAATATAAACTGAGTAAAGTATAGCTTCCAATTTGATGACAGTATGAAGAATTTATTAAAAATATGACTGATAAAATTATGTATTAATACATTACTATTAGTAGTAATAGTATAAGTATTAGTATATGTATATATATGTATATTTCGTATGTTTTACAAAACAATTATAGACTCCCATACAATCAAACATAGCGTTACAGCAATCAAATGTGCATTTAAAGAAACCAAATATGACGTTAAGGTATCAAGAATCGGTGTTGTATGTATTATTCAACTAACTAAAGTTGTGATTTATCGATTTCATATTTAATTTAGAAAATTTTTAATACTATATTGGTCTACTGCTATGGCGAACGAGCGGGCCAAAACGATATTCACTATAAAATGAGTTAAAATCACTGATTAAAAGAGAATTTCATTCATTTTAAAGTGAAATTCACTCGCAAAAAGTGAATTTCCCACGTTAAAAGTGAATTTCACTCACGAAAAGGGAATTTCATTCACAAAAAATTAATTTCTCAGTTGAATATTGAATAACTTTCCCGAAAATTCACTTTTATTTAGTGAAATTCACTTTTAATCAGTGATTTTTACTCGTTTTATAGTGAATATTGTTGGTCCGCCCTATGCTGCATCAATATAATCGTATCACAATGAATATTTATTATTTTAATATTTCTACAATAATATGTTGTGTGTACCTACAGTTATATCATGAAATTAATAAGCCTGAATTATTAATTAGCTGTAATACGAAATAAGTAGTATTCACAATAATAACGACTAGCCTCCACTAAATAAAATAATTGATATAAAAAATTATGTTACATTTAGTTAGTTAATATCATCTGTATGCTTCTAATTTAGAATTACAAAATATATTTCTTATATTTTTAATAGAAAAATAAGTTTTTTCATTGATCAAATAGGTTTAATTATAAGCAGGTCTGTTTATGTCGCATATAGTTCAAAATATGTAAGCTATAAAATACAAAAGTAAAATGCACTTAATGATATATTTATACATGCATCTATCTTGAAGGTATATGTAGGAACAAAACTGAATAATACAAAATATATTCAATTGTTGGAAACTACATTCAATTCATTTTTGATTGATGAATTTCATCAAAATGCGGATATATGTATTAAGTAAGGCAGGATTTTATTATACTTGATTTTCTCTCATATTTGATTGCTCCAAAGTCACATTTGTTTTTAATAATACTGTATTTAATTGTTTAAATTTAAATTTGATAGCTTTAAATCATATTTGATTCTAATAACATAGCGTTTAAGACATTGTTTACTACCTTAAGAATGCAGGAATCTCGCAATATCAATCTATAAATTGACGTAATATATGTATGTTCATGTGTGGGAGTTGTCTTTTGACCCAATTTGTAGCACTCAATAATTGTTTTATTATACCAAGTTTGATATCATTTGAATGCTATTTCATTTGGGTATGGATGATGGCGCTAGATTTTAAAATTTTGGTCCTTCTCTTAACAAAGAAAAGTAAAACGTATTTTTCATTATTTAAATCAATTTTTCTTACTAAATTTTAATACAAAATATTATTTTGTTTGCATAGTTGTGTTTTCAACTTCATTTAAACAACAACTTTATTAATTTAAGAGGTTAATAAACACTATTCAGAAATATTTTATTTTTTATTAAATTTGTTTGTAAGAAATAAAAATATGTTTTTGTGTTTTAAAAATTGGCTATATAATATAAACTCTCCGTATATTCCTGTGTTCAAACATATTGTTTTCCGTGGAATACATTTATAAATAATATCTTTATTTTTATTACTAAATCTTATGGTATTTATACAGGAAATGATTATCTTGTGACCCCTATAAGTATAATACTGAAATATGTTTAATACATGTTGAGACTTTAACCTCCATTTTGATCTCTGTACTCGTTTAAGAAGAACATTTGTGAACATGCTATTTGGAAAAGTAATAAACTAATTCTAGTAAAGAAGTGCTTTTATTAATGAAGAGGGTATATGTATACACAGTCAACAAAATCATATAAGATGAGGGGTTGCATTAGCATAGTAAATATAATATTTTCTGCCGAAAAATATGCATGTAACATAAAATGAAACATTTTTGAAGGAACAAGAAGGGTTACATTAGTAGGACATAATACTAATGTACAGTATAAGAATATGACATGCTTTTGCCATAAAGAAACAAAGAACCCTTTAAAGCTGCTGAACATACCAGCCAGGGACGAGGGAATTTTAGTAAGACCGAACTGGAGTTCGAGCCCGCCACCTTTTCATTTGTAGACAACTGTTTTACCTAGTCCTCTAAAATTTGGTTCTAAAGATATCTACGTGTAATCCAATAACATAGTTTTAAAGTTATAGTGACTATGTGGATTTGTTAAAGTCAGTTGAAATGCAGTTTTAAGTATAATATACTTAGAGATGTGTATGTGTCATAGATTTGTTTAATAATCATCCTAATAAGTAATCCATTGAAATCTTATACTACCGTTCATTATACCTACAGTTGATCCAATTCTTTATAAAGGCAGACGTGTCTGTAGAAATATATTGGTCAAATGTAACATTTTATATGCTGCAGAACACAAAATCTTTCTTAACTGAGGTGAGTTAATAATATAGTTACTTAGTTTACTCAGTTGATTACAGTCGAGTTAATTAGATTTAGATATTTAAATGTATATTTATTACAATATTACTGCATGGATGTTGCGACATGCTACTGATAATGTACATCAAAGTCAGAGCTTTATTTTTAAGTATTTTTCATAATTTGTGTATAAAGCTTGATGATCATGGAATAAGTATAAGTAGGTATACGTAAATTTATACATAAGGCACTATTTATTGCTCTATAAAGCATTAAATCTTATATACACTAGCATTTGTTTAATCACATTTAGAATAATCCCGATTTTATGCCTCAAATATATTTTCCTAACCCTTATAAGTAGAGTGATTTGTAATTATAACTGCAGCCCACAACAATGCATAGTGTGCAGACACATGCGCACAAAACAAAACTGACTAATCGATTTAAATTGGAAGAAATACTTCCACTTCTATTGATCCTGCTGAGCATGTGTGAACAAGACGAACCGGTTCCCAAAGGGGAGGGTTAGACAATCAGTTGGGGTAAAGTAGAATTCTTACATGACGTGAGGTAGAATCATGCATCACCAGTCACCTCAACCTGTGAAATTCATGCTCAGGCCATCCGTTCAACAGAGAGAAGAAGAAGAGGATGACGCTGTCCCTTTGAGAACAACAACTAGATCAAACCGTCACCGAAATTATCACCGTGGTGTGGGTATACCCTACGTAATCTTGGCTTTCGTTATGGCTATTCTTGAGATCTCTGGAATTGTTACAATAACACAGTTGTATAGACATTACTTTTTGCCCGGAGTTGGCATTTGGTTTGGAGTGCTCGTAGGAATGACCGGATTACTGCATATCATTTCCAGCTTCAAGGTACGGAAATGTTACGCCAAGTGCGCCTTTGTTTTGGAAATTCTGTTGTCAGTTTTTGCACTTTCTGCATTAATTTTGTCAATAATAGAACTTTTTCGAAGTTTCCATGCTACACGCCCATTTAACTATTCTGAACCAACAAATGTTGAGGCATCTCTGTTTAATCAAGCGAAAATTGGAATTAACATTTTTCTTTCGTCAGTCTTGGGTATTATGGCAATCGTATCAACCGCTACCTACTGCCACAAAACATCGTGCTGTCTCCCATGTTGTTGTCAATGTTGCAGTGAAGATGGCTCTAATTCCTCCAGTAGAAGTCGACGCAGGCAAAGAAACGAGGAGGAGTTAGTTAATGTCGTGTACATCAATCCGGAACAGTATCGTCGACTACAGTTTGGGGATGCAGAAGGTGCAGGCGTCCATTTAAATCTCTTGGCATCTGCACCCGCATCTTCACAGCAGAATAGCACTGGGGTTCATGAGCTGATGCGACCTACTTGAATGGATCCAACGCACCATCACAATATGCGGAAAAATGTTATCAATTATAGTTTTTACACTTGTTGATAATGTAAATCGTTTCGTGCAAATTTTTAAAGAATAATTCCTTCTGAATGCTTCGTATCTATCGATCGGAATATTTAAAATTATTGCTCATCTATTTCAATGGTTTTAATTATGTGGTTTTAATCATAGATACATATTGTATAATATAAGTTCATAATTGTTTGTTCATATCGTAGTTATAATGTTTATAATAATAATATCAGTAGAAGTTGCAACAATTAATAGTAGTTCATTATTATGTTCGATATCTACGGTTTTAATTATTAAAGAATTTATATGAAAACCAATTTAAAAGGTGCTATAGGATTTTTATAAATCTTACATAGCAGGGGGTGCATATAGCAAAAATATTAATATAACAATCTATAACTAAATTGTTAGTTCAATACACATTACCCATTTAAAAAAGGAATTTAATTACATATATGAAATAAGCAATATAGTGTAAATATTATCATTCATAATGTTCATTCATATATCTTTCGAATGAATAATTGTCATTTTATCAAAACTATTTTTTCATATTTCTATAGACTGCAGTTGTACTTAAAATGAATTTTAAATTAAAATGATTTTATAATAATAATAATAATAATAATAATAATAATTAATAATAATAATAATAATAATAATAAATAATGATAATAATAATAATAAATAATAAAAATAATAATAATAATTTGCTTTATTTCTGATTTGACAAACGCAAAAACAGGTCGGTACAGGTGGGTTTTACAAAAGTATATATATATATATATAAATAAATGTACCTGCAGGTTTTGCAGAGGGTTCAAGATTAAATAACGTTTTTAATATAAGTACAGCATTCAGATTAATTGAGGTGGTGTAGTGTTCGACTAAAGAAGGCTCTGTTGCTTTTATCTGAAAGCCATGGAAGTTGAAAATCGGGCCATCTGGACGTATGTGGTGTCCATATGCAGTTTTGGGAGGTAAAAGTTTGTACAGTAGGTAACGTCAAAAACTTATCACTTTCAGAACAGTTGAGCATTCGTGTTTCCTATTAAGATAGCAATATCATTTGGCGATTGAGTGTTGTAGCCAAATTTGGAGCTCTTTTCAATGAGTGCGGGCAATTCGTTGTTGGTCTTGGGCTGTGTGAATCCCTGTCAGCTTGGGTTTGTATAAAGGAGTCTACTAATGACAAGGCTGTTGAAAATTGTTTGTATATTGGATTTGCTCATTCCATGATGTTTTAGTATTTTGAGTAAATAAAGGGGGAGTTGCATTTTCTGATTTACTTATATCGATGTGGAGATTCATTCTGAGTTTGTTGGTGAAGATGAATCTTAGTATGCTGATTTCTTGGGCCTGTCTTTGACTGGGTCTGGTAGATTTCCTTTGTATCGAGGACGAGTGAACAAGATTTTCTTGAATTTTTATACATTGAGAGTGAGGTGGGTTTTTTTGGTCTAGGTTTAGATATTTTAAATTTCTGAGTCAGTGGTGTTGACTTTGAATTTGGTTAGGATGAGATATGTGTCATCTGCGTATTTGAAGATTAGATTATCTCTGTTGAGTGGTTTGAGATTGGAGGTCACGGCGATGAATGCGATGGGACCAATGGCGAGTCTTGATAACGCCTCGAGTTGATGTTCTGCTGGAATTTGGTTGTATGACTGTGGTTGGTAAAGAAGTCGCTTGTCCAGGTCATCAGGACTTTTATTCTCTGATGGATTTGTTTAGAAGGCGAGTGAATGGTTTGCATATAATATGTATATTTGGTTCGATTAAGATGACATATTTACTTATTTTCTTCATAGGGGGTGTTTGATAGATTAGTAGGTATACTTAATTGTCTTTGATGGAAGAGAAGACTATAATTCAATATAAACAAATTAAATAAAAAGCAACAACCAATTTAACAAAAAAATTGTTTATAAACACTCAAGTTTTCGGTCTACCATAATAATCGTAAACTTGGAAAAGGAATTTAAAGTTACAAAATTCATTAAAATGATGAAATAAGATGAAATATAAAAGAGAAACGTAGAAATCTTCGGTTTGGAAGACAGAGAGATAATAAGAATTTGGATTACAATTTGAACTAAAATTATAATAAACTGATTGAAAATAGATACAATGTTCAGACTGGGATCAAATTGTTCATAAAGAAGGAAGTAGAAGGATACAGAAATAAGAGTAAAAGAAGTTTAAAAGTAGAGGAAGAATAGAACACCAAAAGGTTTATTATATAGAATTTTATTAAACATCTAGCAATAGGACAATTAACCGAAAATAGGTCACTATCTAAGTTTAAAACTTGCTTGTGTAAACATTAATGAAAACAGATTCAAAATTCGATGAATATTTAAGTTGATATATTGGAATAAAAGATGAGCGCAATTATAATCAATGGAATGGTTAGTGTTTCAGTGTGTTGAAAAAGTGCATTACTGTTACTATTGTTAAATATGAATTTTCTGTGTCCTTTAAAACGGATGCTGAGATCCCTGCCAGTTTCACCGACAAAAAATGTGTTACAGTTAATAAAGCTAATCCGATAAACACCAATCTTACGATTAGATCTTGAAGCATTTGAAACAATATTGTATTTTATATATATTATTGGGTTATTGAAAATTAATGCAAGAACTCAATTATTTTCTTAATTTTATGTTAGTTTGAATATCGACACTGGAAACAAAAGTAATGTATAAGTCATTAGTAGAAGACAAGAAACGGTTGGTGTTGGGTGTAGAGAACGATTTTCGAGCACAGAGATAGGCTTTATTGAGGAA
>JAYRBW010023552.1:0-12546 GCA_036023295.1 Invenusta paracnida
AATCAGCTGCTAATATTTTTAATGATGAACATCTGGATAGGCCACCTATCAAGGATACTACAGTAAGTATAGCTACTCGCAAATGTACTTGATTATAATATATTAGTTATCACATATTGTCTTTTGGCCCACCCTGTATATTATATCATTTAAGTCACAAAATTTATTATAAATATTATATAATTTTAGAATACATTTTTAGTATTTAAATAGTAATTAAAAATTATTGGTTATATAGTAATTTATCATTTGAAAACTATTCTTACCATTTGTATTATACTATATTTATTATTTTCCAGTAATTTAATATTAATATCACCAATATTTTTAACTTAATTATCAATTAATCTATAGTATTTTCATGGTAATATTATTTTTATTCTATTAAAGTTACAAATTTTTGTCAATGATACTTTCTATTTATGATAAGAAATAAATAATATTATATAGATAAATAATAATTTGTAGGTGATAAACCATTAATGAAAATATTTTATAAAGAGCATATAACAAGAAATTATCAAAATATTTTACTATAACAATAATTATGAAAAATATGTAATCATTTGATATTTAAGTTAAATTTTAATATGTTATCTGTATATTGTTATCTTATACAAATTCTACATTTTCAATAATATATTTTACTGACAACTAACATAGATTTGTAAATACTTTAAATACATAGCTTGCCATAATAGGTTTAATAAACAAATTATAGCATCTGTTTAAATGAAAATTTAAATATTTATTTAAATATAAAATTAAAGAAAACAATTTTAAAGTTAATAATTATTAAATTTGTTAATTTTAATATAGTATTTTTTTGAAGTAATTTCAAAATATTTCTTCTTGAATATTCTAAGCATATAACTACAGTAGAGTTCGGCTATATTGGCAATTTGTCCATATCAGTGTTTTATATTGACCCAGCAGATATCCTATATATTTATGTACATAGTTTCACTATTTCTTCTTCACCTATATTAGCAATTTATCTATATAGGTGTTTTTTTTGTAATCCCCAATTACAATTCATCTAGGTATATCAGCAGGGCAATTGGTATTTAAAAAAAATGCTTGCTATTGTTTGTGGAAAGTATAATTTGATCTTAGCCTCACTCCTGTGGATTGGTGCATTGTCTATTACAAACATGTAGTGAGAATATTGTACACTTGAAATCAAATATACAGCAGTAATTCCATGCACATGATTTATGTACATATCTACATAAAGATGGAACAATAAAATAGTTGAGAAATCAATAAATAGAGCAGATTATATTCTGTAAAGAGTTTGCCTGCAGTAGAGAAGTTATAACAGAGAGATTATGCTATCGGCTGAGAGAGAGAGGCATATTACACTAGGCATATTATGCAAGTTTGCATATATCAGCAGTTCATCCATATCATCTGTCCCATGGGGGCAGCTGGTATAAGCCAATCTTAAGTTGTATATTGAGATATTTAATGATTTAAATGGTTAATTATCCAAAAAAGTTATTTAGAGACAGCATATTATTATAAAAAATTATAAAAAAAGATACAGAAAATGAACTTTAAAACTTGGAAATAAAATTAATCAAGTGATACATGGTTTTAAAGAAAGGAAAATATATTCAAAATATTAATAATTTTTGATCTGGATAGAAATAAGTTCTTTGTATTTTTTGTTTCAGAATAATTTATAAACATATTTTTTATTGCATTAATTTTAATAAAATAATACAAATGCTAAATTTTAACTGTTTTTGTAATGATATACCTTTAATCCTTTTAACTTTAAATGTAAGTGTGTATTTGTTTGATATATTCTGAAAATATGGCATATGCATATATGAAATTTTTAAACAATATGAAGCCTACAATTTATATTGTATCTACACACATTAATCTTTATAAGTTTTATAATTGTAACTCCAGTACTTCAAATATTGAATATAACTTTGTTAGTTTCTATAAGTAATTAAATCTTTAAATCTGTTCTGTTTATGTTCTATTTTTTGCTTGTTCATATTTAATGGAATATTTTAAGTAACATATATGTACTACATACTATTTATATTATTAACAGTTTATTATTTATATTTTTCATTATTTTAGAGAAATGGTATGTATACACTTTAAAGAAGCTCATTTACATCTTCACATATAATATTTTTCATGCTTTTATCCACGCTTAATTTCCTTTTTGCACAACATTTGATAGATTTTAACTTGTACCAATTTTCTATATAAATTTCCTTGCTATATGATTCAATCTGTTTGATTTTTCTTTTAAACTTACAGTAATGTTATGCAGATATTTTATTATTATTAAAATTTGTTTTATTAGATGCCAGAAATAAAGAAGCTTATAATGAGAGCCATGTTGTTACCTCAAAAAGAATTAAAACAGTAAGTTCTTTTTCATAGTCCATATGAATAATATTCCATAGATATACACAATTTAAAGCTATATTTTTCAGGATGAAAATAACAAATTTCTAGTTCCATATGATGCAGAACTTCAATGCAAAGAACATGTCATTGTCTGTGATGGAAATACAAATTCAACATTTTCTGATAGTAAGTCTTCTGGATTCCCTATATATAATTTATGGATTTACTATTTGAACTTAACCTTATAAAAAATACATAGAACTATATGAACTAGTTTAAATCTTTATATCTTATGTTGTAATTTACTAATAGCAATCACATTTTTACATATGTAGAAACTTAATAAAATGTAGTCAAGCAGTTAGTTGTGGAAATAATAAACCCAAAGACACAAATAAAAGGATTATCGACTAATGGTGTATTATAGGCTGATAATATTAGTATGCAACTTTTGAAATGTATTGCACTACATGTTACCTCAACAGTAAGCTTTGGTTGCATCACTGAATATTTAATAGCTTTTCTCCATGTTTCTATTTTTGATAAGCTACTTCCACTATATATCTAAGTGGGTGTCCAAGTCTATTAAAGTACCATCATTTCAATATGTGGTTTTGGATTCTTATTTGAATAAATAAATAAAATTATATAGCTCTAGAGAATAATATCCTAAAATATCATTTTTCATCTTTCAATAGTAACAAAGTATTTTTTTTAAGTAATCTCTTTTTAACTATTTTTAATTAGTGATATTTTAAATTATTTCCAATTACATTAGATAAGCTTATGTTCGGTGTTAAGTCGCAGTTCTAGTGTTAAGTCTGACTTAACACCAAATATAAGGGCAAAAAGATTAAATAATTTTGTGTATTTTCAATTATTTCCATTGTTTTTGTAATAATTGGATTAACTTAAATAACTTTCAGGAGAAGAAGTTTTGAAAATATATCAGCCAACCATATTTGATATTAAAGCAAACCTAACATCAAAACAGGAAAAAGAATTAGTTCTTGTTCAAAGACTTAGAATAAATCAAATACTAAATATAAACATGTCGGAACTTTCACACATTTTCTGAAATTTGAACATTCTTGACATATGTAATTTTGCCTAAAATGACCGAAAAATATCTGTTAAGCTATTTATATAATTTCAAAATATGCTCTATTAGTTACATACATGTAGTATCTATTGTATTATTTGCTATGCGCCTTATACATATATATTACACTTGAACATAAAATTCATTATTATCAGGTCCTGCTGTAAACAGTGCATGTTTACTCTCAGAAAGTGGCAGTCGAAATCCTGTGAAAATCGTAAACGGTGAGTTTGGTAATTCCATCTCTATATAAAAAGGTTTAAAAAATTTAACTATAGGGACCTCTGTTTTAAATAGATCCATTAATTCAGTTTCGATAAACTCGACTGGCAAAATGTCGTTTCTTATACATTGCATCTGTAAGCAAATTAACTCTAAAATATCTTAGCTAAATTATCGATAATGTCTCTTACATATCATCACTGTTTCTTGTTTGTTTATAAATTCTGTAGAGAGAAAACATAGATTTTTCTAATTTCAGCGTATTTATTTTATTGCCTATTCTGCTTTTGAATGGTTCCTTTTAAATCAATTTTAGGTGGTTATGAACGATTTTCAGCCCTGTATCCATTCTTTCGAACTCAAAAAATTCTTTTCATGCCAAGAGTATGTTTTGTTTCATAAGTTCTTGGTTTTCATTGTTGAAACTATTATCTGTTTAAAATGACGACTTTTAAATTTTTTAAAGGAATTGGATGAATTCAAGCCGTACCCTTTAGAGATGATCCCGGGATGTTTGTACATTGGAACTGAAAAACAAGCATTGGCTCCCTACATTCAGAAGGATCTCAAACTTAAAGCCTATATCAATTGTTGCGAGGAAGAAAATCCTATGTAAGAAGAACATTGGTTATTTTATTAGATGTTATATATATGCCGATTAGTTAGAGTGCCTCTTTAATTGTTGAGCCATAAAAAATGATCAAGATTGTTTTTTCTTAAAATTATTAACCATTAAATAAATTCTATTTTCACTTACTGGGGTACATAAATATGTTACATTTGCTATTTAATTATAAACTATATAGACAACGCAGTACTTTGAAAATAAATTATTACTTATAATTTTTTTAATTGACTGTCTCTATTTTTTGGCATTTTTTGTCAATGCATTTAAACAAATAATCATATGTATAATTCTTTCAATTTGTTTGAAATTATATGCGCATTATTATGATGTGAATTTTTGATATTGTTTATTGCTATTAATACTATGTTAATAGCCTGATTAATGAAATATCTGACTGATCAAAAACTAGACAGCTGTACATGAATTCAGAAATGATACAAATGATGTAGCCACAGCAGCGTTTTGTGTTATTGGTTTTGGAAATTAAGAGTGATTCAAGTGTCTTATTGTTCGTAGAACATCGGTATTGAGCATCAATTTGAACGATTGATCGTCAGGATACAAACAAATGTCTTTTAAATTTTAGCTTATGAAAACAAACTAACACCTTTTATGTGTCCCAGAATTATTAACAATAAACTTCAATTATTCACAATTTATTCACACTTATTGAAAAGTAAGCATGCAGTGAAAAATTACCCTATACCCTGAAGACTTTGTATATATTAATGAAAAACTGGGAGTCTTCCAAATGAGATCTGGAGATTTCCCAAAAAATATATTTCAAAAATCCGGGAGGTTTCCAGGAAAACTGGGAGATTTGACAGTCTGTAAACATTTAAACGACTGTTATGAAAGAAATCATATTGACCTTAGTAGTGTTCTTAATTATACTATGTACTGTTTGGAATTATTAAAATAATGTCTAATTAATAAATAATAATGTATTTTATATGTTTATGATTGTAATGCTATTATTTATGTTTACCACTTTTTAAGGAATTAGATGTTTTAACCGAAGACACTAGAAATAACAATTAGACAGAACGCTACTATATGCTGCGTGTTAGAAAAAGGTGTAATACGCCGTATAACTCTCATCCAATCAAAATGGGCAAGCTGGTCAATAAGATGTTAGAAGGAAATGAAGTTTCTGACCGCGTAATCATCTTGTAAAACTTTAATTTTTTGTTTATTGGTCCTGGGATAAAGTAGTATTAATACTATTAATCCTATTACCACATAAACTTATTGGCTTTAAAGATGGGAAAACCCATAATTTATAAGCAAATAAAAAACATTTTTAGATGTTTCGGTTAGTACCTACAAATCATTATCAATCAAATATTAATGGTGATTAATTAATTAATGTGAGAAATGGCACATGGGTTTAAATATAAACGACGACAGTTAACTTAAGATGGATTACATAATATAATAGAAAAAAATAGTATTGCATAAGATATGATTACATATACCCAAGGCTTTATTTTAATAAAAAATTTATAAATCTGTTATTTCTTAAAAATCCATAATTTTCGCGTATTGGAAACGCTTAGAAATATATTATGGTGGATACCATATTGGATTTGTCATAATCTTATGGGACTTACGAGAATATATAAATCTGGTCATATATTACATTTTCTGTTTCTATGCTTATAGACAATAAATGGGTGTCATTTTTACAATAAATTATAAATGTTGCTTTAGTCATTGAGGGAGTCACTAGTTAAAATACACGTTAACACAATTCACCGATGAAATAATGGAAACTTAAACTTGTTGAACCGGTTGCTAAGATATTAATGAGAATGAACAAACTCTTCTTGCTCACATATTGTCTTGTCAATATTTGTTTCCAGGTTCTCTCTCGGAAATGAACTGTTCCCCGCATCAGTTGATGGTGGTAATGTCGCCGACATTTCGCCTTATTTTGAGGGAGCGAACGCGTTTATTGGTGAGTTTACGATTTCCTACTTATCTTCTTATTGAAAGCATTAATGCATGCGTGCATAAATACTTTAGGCATTGATAGGTATTTCAAATCGTTTAATACGTTGAAATATAATTATGTATATATGGATTGAATTAGCAATTGTTTTTCTAATTAAAAGTCAATTTAAAATAATATTAAAGTAGATGGAAGTAGTATGAATAAATATGTATTATTTTATTAAGAAAAACTGATTATTAGAAGTAAAGAATAGAATACTTATACTTAATTGATATTACAAAACTGAGTCCGAATCAACTGCGTCATACCTTTTACTTTTCGACTAATAAATCGTCTACGTTTTTACAGTGTACAGTTTCGTATTTTGGGTGAAAATATACACGTTTTATAGTAATATAAAATCTACATGTAACATTTTAAAGTGCATCTAAAAATGTGTTTATATTTCGATGAAATTGACAACTAACGTGTATCGATTGCATGTCTTTATAAATACAGATCTGCCACAACAGAAAGGATTCAAATTCTGATATCTCTCGGTTTCAAGTGCTCCAAATCTAGAGGTTTTAGCCCCTTTTTACCTATCGGCAGTTGTTGTCCCCTCACTCTATAACTGCTAAAATAATAATGTGTTTTATATATTTATGATTGTAATGCTATTATTTATGTTTACCACTTTTTTGAGGAATTAGATGTTTTAACCAGACACTAGAAATAACAATTAGACAGAACGCGGATATATGCTGCGCGATAGCAAAAGGTGTAATACGCCGTATAACTCTCATCCAATCAAAATGCGGCAAGCTGGTCAATGAGATGTTAGAAGGGAATAAAATTTCCAATTAATACATTTCCACGTAATCATCTCGTAAAATTTTATTTTTTTTGTTTATAGATGTAATTGGTCTTGGGATATAAAGATTTTAAAATACGGTTTTATTTTTAAAATGTATTCGTCCATTTTTCTAATTCCTTCTAGAGCCGTTGTTTTCCAAAATCTAAATTACCCTTTGACGGGCGTGTGCTCTGTCTAGTTGATATATTTATAGTCTATATGGGTATCACTCTTAAATTTCTCGATGTTTAAACAGAATGTGTATTCATAGTACACTATTCCTATTATTTTTTTTTTACTTCTATCATAATTACTACATACTATAAATTGTATTATCTTATCTGTTTGTTACTAGAACTTTCTTAATTTCATTTCATTTAAAGCTATTTGTGATGTGGGAAGACGACTTTTAGCAACTTTAAATATATCATTTGCTTAACAATTTTTTTTTAAATTGAGAATTGTTAAAACTAAAGTATTTTACCGCATTTACATATAATATCTCTTTATACTTCTTAAAAGTTCAGCTTAATAATTTTCTATGTAGATATATAATTTATGTTATACTTTAGAATCACACAAGGAGGAGGGCCGCCCAGTACTAATCTACTCGTCTCGAGGGGACAGTCGGGCTGTTACCATGGCAATCGCTTTTCTAATTTACCACAAAAAGTGGTCACTTAAGGTTGGTCAAAAGATTTTTTATCTTATCCGTTATTCTCTCCATCTTAATGAAAAGATTGAATAAGTTGGATTCTTCGAGCGGCTAAGTAACCATTTAAGTGGAATAAAATGATGAATTAGACATTTATTAGAATAAATGATATACATAGACAAAGATAATATATACAAATAATGTGGCATATATGTAATAAAAGTGCTCATTGTGACATTTAAATATTTAATATATATATATATACATATTGATGCACTCCTCAAGTTAAAAGTTTATAAATAATCATTATAAATTGCATTAGTCCTCTAATTTTATAATTATATTCATTTCATTCTAATTTGTTTGTAATTTATTTAGTAATAAATATTAAATAGATCAATAAATAAATGAGGAAATATAAAATTAAAAAAAATTGCGTCAGATTTGTGTATGAATAAAATAAATATTTAACTTTAAACTAGAAGTATAAATGAACAGTGAATTATACTTTAAATCATTTATTATATTCTAATAAATGATAAATTCTTGCGGTATAGAAATGTATTTCCTGCAGATTTCACTAATAAACATGCACACATACAAGTATATAACACACAATCCTCCTACGTCGCTAACGTCACCCGTTAAATTTTATTTTTCAGTATTTTTTTTACAAATTACTACAATATATCCCATTAAAAACTTTTACATAAGCTAAAATTATAACGAATTAGAATATATAGTACGATATTTTTTTATTCGTTTTAAAATGCTATTGCCTTGAGCGTGACCTTTTTCGTGTACATGACACAGACGGCCTGGGATCACGTGAGAAAGTGTTGTCATGTCATGCGTCCCAATCGAAACTTTGTGCAGCAACTGTCCGACTACGAGGAGAAGGTTTTGGGAGAACGGGAAACGGATGTAGCTGATCCTAACTACTAAAGAGGTGCATTTCAGTCCCAATAAAAAGAGAAACCTTTAGTTACATTCATTAAAGTTTAACATCCTTGAGTAAATACTTTTATATATAAAGTGTATTCACTTTTTTATATCTTTCTCATGAGATTAAACCAGTTTATATATTTCTGTTTCGATCTGAATTGTGCGTGTGTCTTCATTCTTTCAGTTTTCTTTTTCGCTACAAAAATGGGACTGTTATACAAATGTGAATAGATATCATTCGGACATATTTTTAAAGCCTTATCATAGTATTTATGTAGATTAGCTGCAACGATTAAGCTTTCAGTTTTTTTCTTTTGGTGCCTTCAATACTTTATTTTTGTTACACTTAAGCGTGTACACATTTGTTGCTTTCTTTTAATTACTCCATTTTAAGTATTCATTATTTGTTTATTTATAACTTCTAATGATTGCTACAACAGATATTTTTTCATGTTTGCCTAATTATTATTGTTATAACACAACCGCTTGTATACCTACTCGTATTTATATATTATGTGACTTATAACTCACTAAATTTTATTTTTGGTAACTTTCACAACTTATGGTAATAATTATTGTGTACGTTATTATGAGTGTATATATCAATGTGTGTATAGCTTACACCAGATTTATAACAAATATATTTTATTTATTACAAAGTTGTCTTCTGTTTGTCTTGTACATTGCTTAATTTAATTAGAATAGAAATTAGAACATATATGTATGATACAAAGACTATTCATTATATATTGGGTATTTAATTTTAAGAAAATAAAAGAAAAGAAACAGATTGAGGACAACGGGATTGTTTTTAATAACTATAGTATGCATACACTATAATGCATTTTATGTTGTTCGCGGAACAGATCCATAAAAATATTTAATAAATGAAAACAGAATGCATATTTTTTGTAATAAGGTTAATAATTTAGACATGACGAAAAACAGCTAATTCATTAAACATCGTTTAATTTATATACGGGTTTGAAAAAAATGCTGACTGTAATTAGCCTCTGTTTTTAATTATTTCTTAAATGTTGAATGAAATAATATAATTTATCTGTTTACAATTATTTTCTGAATATATTACTTATAAAGGTTTTTTCTTTGCCATATATTCATGTATGTGATAAATGAATAATTAGCTTTTATTAGCACTTAAATGAATTTCTTTCATTTAATATCATTGACAAATAAACTTATTGTATACTGATATCAACAAAATATGTTTTTAACTTATAAATTTATTTTTTAACATAGAAATTTTATACACTACTATTATTTTAGTTAGTAGTATGTTAAAGCAAGCAACTAATTTGTCTAGATTTCAATTTTAGTAGCAGCTTAAAAATGATTATCTATGCATAAATTAAACATTGATATTTTAATATACAAACTCATATACTGAATTACATAAAATAAAGACTGGAATATATTGTAAGCGCAATTTTAGGTAATATATATGAAACCACTTAAATTATATTTCTTAATCACAAGTTTAATAATATTATAAGTGAATTTATTTCCTAAAGTAAGTGATCCAAGTAGATACCTACATACTCGTTTCAAGACACAAATGGTTAGATGAGAAACATCTTTCAAAATTATTACGATCGTTACCAATGATATATTGAAATAGAAAAAAAATATTATGTATATATAGTGTAAATTTGTAATTCATTATATCTACAGCCATAATGTTATATTCAAATTCAGATTTCTCATAATGAAAATCACTCTTTTTTGTTTATTCTATATTATATCATTTGGCAGCTTGCATTTTTGTTTTATTTGAATTATTAATACTAAATAGTTTTAATTGTCAAAAAGATAAAAAAATTCTCCCAAATAAAAAGTAAAATGTAGTATCAACTGCTTTTAACCAATTTATTAACATCACTGTTACTATAAACACAGTCAAATATATATTATAGATATATAACATACAACATATATTTCGAACAGATTAATATAAACTATACATATATTTTATTATTATTAATACAAATTAACCAAAAATACTATAAACACAACGCATACAACAATATAAATTTAAAAAATAGTTGAATAAACATTTAAATATTTACTATATAGATCTATCTTACTGATACAATAACATATACCACAATTAGAAATTCAAACTCAGATTGCAAAGTAATGAAGTCTAGTAGGTACTTTAATTTAATTAGTACTACATATATAGTAATTATAATATAAAGTACTATAGTAATAATATAGGCTATGTATATACTTTAATGTACGAAATTTATACCTCAATCTCTAATATATCTCTTATACCCACATATTTATAAAAAGCAATATTTCACGTTCTGAACTTGCACTTCATTTAATAATAATAATAATAATAATAATAATATATATATTTAACCACAAAACATAAATTAGCCATAGGTACATCAAATACATTTACATACATTGGCTTCATTATATAAAATATAGATAACATAAGAAGTAGGTAAATGTGTAATTCTGAAATATGATGCATAGTGTGCAAATGCATAGATTACATGATTAATAAATTAAAATAGTATTGGGAGTATGTAAAATAGTAAAAATGTGTTTTATTAGCAACCAGTGACGTTGTGTCTGTGAATATTTTGCTGTTCCGATTGTGAAACTCTATTATTTTATTTTAATGAACTTTATTGATCCTGTGCTAGCTTTTATTTTATTAAGCACTACTTATCCGTATTTTATCGTATATTACAGTATTAACCTACTAGACGTATCCAACAAGTATTTTCTAAGTGAGTATTTTAATCTGTATTGTATATTTGAATAAATAGTGTATATATTTTCGGTAGCACTTGAATCCTATATAATTTATTTTCTATTGTCTATAGAGTACTCTCGACCCTGGTAGCTTAATCTTAGTTATATATATATATTATTATTACTAGAAGTTTTGCCTTAGGCATTACAGAATTAATTAACTTAATTTCAATTTAATTAATATTTTAAAGTCATGGTCACAACATTTTTTAAAGAATTAAAATAAAATTATTTGAAAATTTACTTCATTCGCTCCGCAGTGACATTACTGTTTTAACTTACTAGACGTATTCAACAAGTATTTTAATCTGTATTGTATATTTGAATAAATAGTGTATATATTTTCGGTAGCACTTGAATCCTACATATTTTTTTTATTGTCTATAGAGTACTCTCGACCCTGGTAGCTTAATCTTAGTTATATATATATATTATTATTATTACTAGAAGTTTTGCCTAGTTAGGCATTACAGAATTAATTAACTTAATTTCAATATAATTATTATTTTAAAGTCATAAAAAGTCTTGAGACATAGAAAATATACATATATAACATTCTTAGTAAATACATAATACACTGCCTTATACACGGACCTATAATACTAATCTATGGCCACAGTCCTACAGGTGTATGGTATATTCGTGTGATTTTTATTTAATTTATTTCTATATTTATGTTATTTCTATATGTTCATTATATTATATATGTGTTGTGTCATTAGCTACAGTATAATCACATCTTTATATGTTTAAATATTGCTATTATATATATTGCTTTGTCTGTATGTTGTTTGTGTTTGATGTACATATTTATATGTTGTAGTGCTCTTCCATGTATGTATATGTATTTTTGTGATGTGATCTTTGTATATAACTGTAAATATCCTTGCTTTATACCTGTGATAGCTTTTCTACTATTGCCTTATATTTATATATACCTACGGTTTATAGCTCGACGACTGAAGACTTGGCTGCATGTTAGAATGACTGCCTGCCGTTTCAATGCTCTAGCTGTTTTGCAATCTCG
>JAYRBW010023563.1:0-33870 GCA_036023295.1 Invenusta paracnida
GAAATGAAATATACATTATTATGCTTTCCATTACTGTGAGTATTTTTTATTATTACTTATGAAAGGGATTTGTAAAATAGCGTACACTAGAAATATCATGTAATTATCACAAACAATTAATAACAGTTGCATTAAATTATATTATGATGATAATTATACACATTAATTATATTTTAAAAATAATAATATGTGAAACAAAATTCTGAATTGTCCATTGCATCTCGATAAGTAAGTAATTCCTCTTGAAAAAATTATCAATCAGGTAAATCGTCACTTCATTGACCTGATTATTTTGACAGTTTATATATTGATATTTATAAATTGACGGACTTCTAAATTTATAAAATCAATAAAGTGTCTTATAATCGTGGATTATGAAACAAGAATTTTTGGTTATTGTGTGTTGCCCAAACTATTCTTATTAACGGGTTTTCCCTATATTCATAATCTTATAGCAAAGTTTTGTTTGGGGTGATGTGAATAGTGGTATAAATAATGTGGTATAATGCTTACTATTAATAATAACGACCGAATATATTATGGAAATCTATTATATTATAATAAGTTTAAATATTAAATAAATATTAAAATAAAATAAAACATTATTGAAGCATATACACCAAGAAAATTACAAATCACATATATTAAATGTATGACAATAATAATGCATGAACATTTATCTTAATGAGTGTTAAATAATTATGTATTAAAAATACCTAAATTGTGTTAATTTATTTATTACATTTTAGAGGAAATGTTCAAACAGTTTGGTATTTTTTACTAATACAATTAAGTATGTGTATGTATAAATGATCTTTATAAAATACGTATGATGTACATATTCAAAATTACCTACTGATATTGGCAATTCGGATAAGGAAGTGTTTGCATATTTTTCAACAGGTGTCATATCGTTTCACATAATTTCGTTTCACATAATAGCATTTTAGCCTCGTTTCGCATAATTTCGTTTGACATAATTTCGTATCGCATAATATCGTTTCGCATAAGATTGAAAAGTATCACTTTGTATAACTAACAAATCGTCATTCTTAAAATATGTAAAAAAAGAATGATTAAAAACACAGTATGGTAAATGCATGGTGATGTATAAAATGAATGAATTAAAACACAGTACATAAGTTTCATTAAATACTCACAATGAAGTTTATAAAATACTCAAAATAAGGTTCATAAAATACTCAAAATAAGGTGAAATAATTCAAAAATAGTTTAAAAAATCACAATAAATAGTTCACCGGCGAACAACACCTTGCTTCAGCGTACCAGTTACTGCACCTACATATTCATATACACCGATGTGGTGATCCAAAACACGTTGATATTACTAGCCGATTAAAAGCTTGGTATTCGTTGTACCTTCTAACTAGCCTATAGTTCTTGAACGTGACACCAAATGGTTTGGGTGAAATGAAATAGACATCCTCGTATGCGGGCTTGGGGGAAAACAGCTTGAACGGAGTTTATCATTGCTGTCTCAAAGTCAATACAAATTGTTTCAGGGGCAAAATGGTGTATATGTTGTTCAGTTACCGTTTTCAATAAATAGCGCAACACATACGGGAATCATAGCACCAAATATCTTTACGTGTATAGAGAATAACTGCTTGAACATTTCTGGGGTGATCTTGAAGGTTCCATCCATATAAATTGTATCCGCTTGTGTTAAATAACGAAGATTCTGAGCAGTGCGAAAAATAAATATGCTATCTGTCACTCCATCGTTGGACAGTATGAAATTTCAGCCGTCTTTTTTTCTTGTCCATTGTCCGTGTAGAGCAATTTTATCTCTTGTATGGGGTACCTGAGGAAGTTTACGAGACCTTGCTCTGTACAGTGATTGCCGGTGTTTCTGAAAATTCGGTACATGATCTAACATCTCTTCGTTATCTCTCTGTTGACTATGAAAAGCGTCTGAAAATACTCTCTTAATTGATTTGAAGGGCTGGTTGATGGCTTCAGACTTTGTCTCACAAATTACCTTTTTTTCTCTAATTTTACCAGCATCTGGTGGGTGATTGTGAATTTCGCGGATCTCGTTACAAGTAAGTTCGTTGTTACAGCTGTAGCCGTATATCCTCCAACCCGACACCTCCAGTATTTGAGATCTCCCATGTTGCGGTTGATTGAAAGAAGGTAATTGTGTATTTCAAGCAACTGACTATTTATGAAATTAGCTTCCATTTCAATGTGGTCTCATTTAATAAACTGCATACACCTTATTTATATGAAAAAGCTTGTGTATCAATGACTAATGACTAAACACTAATATTTAATCACAGTATGCGAATCAATACAGGCTGTGTTATACCAAACAACACAAATTACGGTTCATAAAATATTACGTAATATTGGCTAATATGCGAAACAAGATGCTAACAAACAAAATGCTAATGAAACAAAATATGCTAATATGCGTAGCCGAGCTAACACACTTTTTTCCATTTTTGGCTAATAATAATATAATATCAGAAATATTATGGAAGAGTTAACTTCCAACTTCTGAAGAGTTACATAATTACAAATAATAGTCATTCTTGGCCACAATGGAGTGAATGTCTTCGCTCAATTTCGTCAGCTGTTTCTTCATCATGGCTTCTGTGAAGGTTGACTTTGTGTTGCTGAGATATTATCCTATGTTTCTCTATAACCGAAATCATCTACCTCATTTCGCATTGATTCTAATCAAGGGAAAATGAATCTGTCACATATGTGCAAATCAGGGGAGTAAAAATGTTGTATAAGAGCACGGATGTTTTGGTCTACGAGATATGCGAGTGTTTCCCTTGACACGAATGACGTAGCATTGGCTGCGTAAAGTGAACACACATGTCTCGCAATAGCTCGATGTATGATACGGAGTTGATGGTTTCAGTACACAGCCTAAAGAAATATCAGCCTTTCAAAGTCACTGCAACAAAGACCATAAACTTTTTGTCCCTCTGGAGTTTCTTTGGTGTCTGCAGCTTGTCGCCATATGGTCCTATACCCATGAACCATCATCCTTCGGGGGTAAAACATGTCGACAGTAGAACCATTTTTCATTGACTATAACAAGATTAGATTTTGTGATTAATGACTCAAATGCCTGCAGTTAATCTTTGGCACAAACAACACGTTGCTCATGATGTCCTTCTGCCAGTTTGTGAGGAACTTATTGTGTTTTCATCCAGATTCGCTCCAAATCTTCATTAAGAATTCGATTGACTATCATACCATCCAACTGTAGTATCTGACTAATTCTGAGATAGTATAGCATCTTCATCAATTAACTGCTGTACATCAAGTATAGCCCTCCTTCTGGCATCACTGTAAGGGCGCTCTTGTCCTGGAGTACGTTTGAAGCTGACTATTATGCCCCCGCTGAGACCTTTCACAATCCTTTGAACTTGGCGAACTTGCATAGCCTCATCAGACCAAGCTGTTTGTAGAATTTCGTGGATTTTAGTAGCACTCATGTTACATCGTCGAAGTGATTCAATTAAAAACACCATTCTATTACGTGTAGGCTCCATAATTATTTCACAATGCTGTGTAAACAATCAATTGAATATTTTGTAATTCAAATGTGATTTAAATACTGACGTATTTTATGAAAACGTCATTATTTATGAAACAGGTGAAAAGCGAAGTTGAGTGAAGACCTTCACTCCATTGTGGCCAAAAATGGCTATTATTTATAATTATGTATATAATTAACTCTTCCATAATATTTTTGATAAAAATAATAATACTGATAAATTTGAAATTTAATGTGATTTAGAAAAAACGTCATTAATTATGAGTCACCCCATATTTATCTCGATTATCAGAGAAACTATATATATCAGAGAAATTATATACTATATACTTAGGTATATATAAATGCATAGATGGACTACAGGGTGTCCAAGAAGTGGATTGTAAACTATACAAAAATATGAAACACATGTAATCATCTGAAACAGTAGGTATACCATTTGAACATAATAGTTCAGCTTGATTATACGTATTTATTTGAATTCGTCATTATCGCCTTACCTATATGCATTCACATGATTGCGTAACTATTCTAATATATATGTTATACATATAGTACTACATATGCATAGTTTCCACTCCCCCTTCTCAGACACCATGTATTAACCTACTATTTGCCATGCATATGTTAGCATTGGTTTAGTCACAAATAAAAAGTAGTCACCTACTTTAAAAATGAATGCATTATGATAACTATATATAATATTAATTCACACATATATTATGTCTATCTATAAAATTTAAATTACAATTTATTATCTTTTAAAGTTAGTTTAGTTTCTTATACCTAATTGTTACTGTATACCTTTACTATTAAATAATAGGCACGGTTTGTCGTTTAGGAATAGCGTTTAAGCGATAACCTTTATACGTATTTTATATCAGCATTGTATTCAATAACAATATATATCACCGATTATATTTAATATCGATCTAACATATATATTGACCATAATAAAAAGAAAGTACAAATAATACGTAGCCAAATAATCTGCCATATAATAGAGACAAAACAACTCTGATTTGGTGAAAGTCTTGGCGGTGAATGAAATGATATTGGCGCTGCTTCCTTTCTCAATTCTCATTGGTTGAATTTATATAGCTCACTCATATTTAATAGTTTCGTTACAGTTTTTATATTCAGTAGTATGTGACAGTTTTATTAGTCGTTCTTAAGTTTCCAAGACAGGAGTGATTATAAAGGCAAATAGCAGCATGAATATGTCGGATATTGACACCACCCTCAGCAGTGATACTAAATTTGAGAGGATTTTGAACCCCAACGACCACTTTAAAATCTTTCTTGGCATCGGTCTCTCTCTAATTATTCTTTTCGCAGTGGGGGGTAATTGCCTGGTATGTCTAGCGATATCCACAGATCGTCATCTGCGAAAACTGAGCAACATTCTTTATGCCTCCCTGGCCTTGGCGGATCTTTTGTTAGCTCTCTTTGTGATGACGTTCTCAGTTGTCAACGAGATAATGGGTCAGTGGCATTTCTCCGAGGAGTTCTGTAACGTCTATATTTCCATGGATATCATGTGCTGTACAGCCTCTATTTTACACATCCTGGCGATCGCATTCGATCGGTTCATGCACATTCGTGACCCCTTCAACTACGCAGTGCGCATGCGCAGGAAGAGTTTTGCGGGCCTCCTTTCGGCAATCTGGATCTGTAGTTTCCTCATTTCTTTCCTTCCCATTCAGCTCGGCTGGCACAAAACCACAGATTTTGAGACACATCGCCTGACTGATACATTGGGCCACGCAAACGCCACACATCCGCATAACGACAGCCCAAACTCTGTATCAACGCAACACTCAGCAACCACCCACTGCATTCTTGATCTTAGTCCGGCTTATGCAATTGTTTCTTCTTCCATAAGTTTTTTCCTGCCTTGTATAGTCATGGTTGTAATCTATGTGCAACTGTATAAATTCGCTAATCGTCATGCCCTTAGCATGCGACATCACTGTGTTCTGTTGGATAAGGTGGCGTCTGCGTCTGCGAATGGACAGAAGCAGCATCTGTCAGGTATTCAGCAGATCAATGGTGGAGGAAGTGGTGCTGATATTCAACAGAAGAAGCAGTCTCTAAAGAAAACCTCTATGGACCACAAGGCAGCTGTCACCTTGGGTGTCATTATGGGAACCTTTCTCCTATGTTGGGTGCCGTTTTTCGTTGTCAACTGCATTAGTGCCCTTTGTTTTGTCTGCATATCAGGTGAGTTGGCTTATATTTTATGTTAATGACCTGCTTTTATAATTTATGATTTTATGAATGTGTACCTTTAATAAACGTATAGACCCATGCAAAGGAATTAACCAGAAATATTTTATGCATTCACAGACATATGTACACAGCGGTTTCTGTACATGTGTTGCACGTTTATATGTTATATTTGAGCAAAATTTAATCTTGAAATAGGAGAAGAGATGGATTATGAATTAATCAATTTTGTTTTCATTTTCAACATAAATGGAGTCTGAAAATAAATGTCACCAGTTTAAAATATGTCTATTTTTATTCTATTTAAGCAAGAACCCTGAGCAATTTAAAAGGTTAAAATTATTAATGTCAATTTTATTCTATTGTCAGTAATTTATAAGCTAAATACATTCATTTATAATTAAAATAAATTATACATATTATTATAAAATATAAAACAGTAGGTATACAAATTGATCAATTTAGTCGTACCTATAACGAACAAATATTATTAAATTTACTAGAATTTCCAGTTATTGGTTTAGTACTGTACATAATTTTTAATTGTACATACTTAATTATAAATTTATCAATTAAAATATGGTAATAATACAACACAAAGCGTTATAAGTAAAAAAGAATTAATATTTTATTTCCTTCAATCCACGATAAATAATTTTATTATGGAAAGTATCAGATACGTACTCCTCAAATGTATATTGGTGAATAAAGAATGAAATAATACAACCTTAATGAACCACGTTAAGCATGAAGTTTAGTATTGGTTCGAATGCGAGAAATGCATATAAAAGCCTGATAATAGATTACAATAAATACAAGTTTAAAGTATGTAACTAAGTTATTGAAATAACATAAGATGTTCTCGTTTTCATTGATTAATCAGTTGTACATTTCTTATTTATATAAACTAATATAACGAATTATGTTTCTGTTAAAATTGTGACATATACATTTTACTGTAAATTTATAATATTAAAGTAGATATATTGTTTTTACATATGAGAATTTAAAAATTTAATTTGTATGCAAACATAAATTTATATCCTTAAACATATTTTTAATTCTAAAAATAATACTTACATATGACAAAAAGCAATTACATTAGGTATACTTGCCATAAATATTGATTGCACTGCCTTTTTACTATAAAAGTTAAATATATATGTTTTTGAACATAATTTACGCTCTCATAAATTAAGAAGTAATGTTATATTCTGGGGTTTCAAATAAGGAACACTACTTTTTGCAACACAATCTAAAATAAAATTATATTTACAATGAATGTTTATTTTACTAAAATAATTGCTTAACAGTATATCTGTTGTCTATGTTTTTTTCATTAATGGAAGATATTATATAGTTGCATCAAATTTGATTCAAATTGTGAAACGTGGGACACTTGCAATTTAATGTTGTTGAACTAATTTCACTGTCAGTAATTGGAGAATCGAAATATAATATATAAGACTATAGTGCTTATTTACTCGAGGTGTTCCACTAACCCTAGTGGTATTTGAGTCGCAGGACCAACTCATAGAGCATTTGTTGGATGACATTTGTCTACTGGAGCCTTTGGGTGTTGTTTTAGGCGCCAGAAGAAATAATCTCTACAGAACAAATTTACTATGTGCTTTATAAATACCTATACTATAAAGTATATATATAATAACTTAAAACGATCCTTATTTAGAGTTGTAACGCATTATTAGTTGTTCGAACAAGGCATTTTTACATTTAAAGGGCAACCCTGATACATTTATTTACTTATAATTTTAATTACTTACCTAAAGTTTAATATTTTTGCAATTTTTAAAGCAATAGCCGATAACAAATAATAAATAACAAATAAACCTTGATAATCAATAGTTTAAACTCAGACAGATGTGCAGAATATATACTAAAGTATGCAAAAAATATTTTTTAAATAGAAAGTGAATGTCTTCTTTCCTTTTAGAAGAAAAACTATAAATCATTTTGCTAGTTAACTAATTGTATCAAAATAATTTATGCTTTGTTTTGAAAGTTATATAAATGTAGAAAGGTAGGATATATTTAAAAACTTTTAAATCGTCTGATTAGTTACCTACTGTACTGCTATCGTACTTAGCTTCTATAGCATTTATTCTCTGAAAAATTAAGGATTGTCCAAAGGAAGGTTAGAAAGGAAAGTATAGCTCACATAGATAGCTTACATACGAGCTTTTCTCTGTCAGTATAGAAATTTATAAATTTTATTGTGTTGTTGCAAAGCTGATAAATCTAGTACATTTTGAGCAACTATCGCCACGTTTAATATTTATTCTAATTAATTTATGTAGGTGGTACTCGAACGTTTTTCGGCTTAACAACACATATAGGTTAACAGGTATGGGTATATTTGTTCCAACAAAATTAGCTAAGCAGTTTCAAAATATTGAGCTATTTATATACATAGGTCTATGAAGGCTATTGTGACTTATTATCAAGAATCTATATAATTATGTAAATGACAATGGTTAAGCACGTTCAATGTAATGAATTAACGAATAATGCAGTCAGGATGTTTAGCGAAGATGTGTGGTGATTTAAAACATCTTTCTGTACTTTTATGGTTTAGAAATCTTTAGATGGTGCGCTAAACTAATTAGAATAAAAGTATATATAAGTTTAGTTTGATGGCTTTGAAATTAAATTGGTTAATTACATAAATTTTATGCTACAAATCTAGTTTCTCTGTTCCAAAAAATCAACAACATTTTTTGAAAATTTGTACTATTATAAGGTAAATATATATTTTTAATGTATAGTAGTAGAACACATACCAATATATACACAAAACTCGGTATATATTTAATCAAAGATTAAAAATAAAAGAAAGAAAATTCACTTCATCAGATACTATCTTTAATGATATTCAGTTGACGTTTCGCTTTGCAGCTTTATCAAAACTTAAATACAGTAAAATAGTTAGAACACATTATAAATAGGCAATTTCTTTTATTTTTAATAAATTAACCCAGATACGTGGAGCCTATATATTTTATTAATCAATTTTATTATCAACGTAACAGACTCTAATTGTAACTATGGCCAGGAGTACTTCCAAGAATACTCTCCGGGAGTGCAGGAGAATTTCGAACTGCCAATCTATTTTTTTAGATCAGCGGGTTACCTACTTCTTGCTAAGTACTCCTGGCTGTAGTTGGAATTGCGTCTATTACGCTTATATCGGTGATTAGGTAATATAAATATATATCCTGCTCGTTTCACCACAAGATAACCACATATATTCTTGTATTTAGTGATGTCTATTTTTATAAAAAGGGTTCATTTAAAAGCTGTGTTATATATAAAATTAATAGTATTTAAGTATATTTCTATGGTAATTAAAAATCTGTTAAAGAAATATATGTTGCCTATTTTACTTGAAGAAAATATAGGACAATTAATTTAAAATTTTAAATATATTTCTCATTTTATATATTTAATAAAAAACTTTAAATATACTTATGTTGTAACATTCTATCCATTTGGAATTTAAAACCTCTCGAGTAATTGAATAAATCATTCAAAATAAAAATATATTTTGGATTTCAACTTATAATAAGAAAAATAATAATATTCGGTAATAATTCGTTATTTACTTTATTTATTTTTAATTCTGAAGTAATACGTATTTTTATATACCATATGTCTCTATTTTACTATAATATATACATTTTAACAAACCATTTATCATGGCTTAATTCCAGTTGCTAAAATTCACAATTATGTCATTTGTTAGTAGGTACCAATTGTAGTCTATATTATAACTACATCGATATATTATTGTAGAATTAATGAATAAAAACTCTGTTGAATTGTATAAACACACGTTTTCATCTTTCGAATTTATGAGAGGAAAAGGAAAACTACATTTATGCCTACATTCACTATTTGTATATAGTCTTGTTTTTTTAAATTTGATATTTGTTTAAACTGTCTGAGATATTTTGGGAACAATCGCGTATCTAATAATCGCAACACCAGACACTTTCTCTCCCAGTTATTTGTTCTCCTTGGATGCTTTGTCAATCTTTACTGATTAAACTTTAGACGTAGCATTATATTATACTGCCTAACCACCGTTTTGTCATGCGACCTTTTTCTTTATATAATATCTTGTCTGCTTGAGCAGCTTTAGACATCAACATTTAAATTAGAAGTAGTTAACATTATTAAGAGAAATTAAACAATATTTATTCTAATATAAAAATGCTATCGGAAAATGTTCTTCTATAAAGTTATAAATAATGCAAGGAAGAAGTGAGAACATTTAGTATAATTAGTAACAAGAAAATTATGAATAGGTGATTTAATGTTACTAACGTTTGTATATTACTAGCAGTTCGGGGGAGTGCTGGACAACACTGTTTCGACATTATTCGCTCTCTTCAGTAGTCTACACCCTTCATGCTATTGCAGAATAAATAAATTAACAGTACATCATTAATTTATAGCGAATGAAGAATAAAAAACGACATTTATATACTGCCAAAAGATCAAGTCATAGATGAAAATGGCTTTAAAGCTAAATATAGTAGCTTTTATAACTTTGTTATTAATTAGACAGTATGTAAATCACGAGTTACATGGGTAAAGGCTAACAACATAATTTAAAAATAAAAATAAAAATTGAAACCAAAATTTAAATTGAAAATTTATGCGCCGTTAGAACATAGTAGGATTCCGATAATATACCAAATTAATTTCAAGGAAAATTCAGTAATTGCTCTAAAAATTCGAGATAAAGTCGGCTTACACATCACTAAAATATTAAAATAAACTGGTTGAGAAAGTATATATATATATAAATAAAAAAATACTAAAATATAGAAAAGTTAAAACCTGTGATTTAGCAATTCATATTTGTGTAACCAGTAACGTATCTTTTTATCATGTTTTTTTAACAAATGTCATGTTAGTTTCGTAAGTAGCGCAGAATGTTTAAAATGTAGGTTTCATGAAATTAATACTGCGTTATATAAGCGTGTTTTTTCAATGGGTATATCTGTTATATTATTGTTAAAATTGAATAATATAATGAAAGTCAAACTGTTATATAGATAAAATGATTTAAGATCATTTTGTTCAGAAGAAAACTGATCTATTATCATTGAATTGAATGCTAACTTATACTTCAATAAAAATTGTATAAATTATTCAAAATATTTATTTTTTTCAACATAAAATTTCATAAAAAAAAAGTTTCAATAAACTAAAATAGTTATTTTTATAATACAAACTAAGTTTGCGAATAATTTTATGTTTCTCTTAAATATATATTATATTTTTCTTAGATTATTTTAAATTTTTATGTAAATGATTAGCAAACGTTGTTAATTTGTATTTGTGTGCATTGTATTTCAAAATATATTATATTTTGTAATATTAACCGTAAAACTATTTAAATATATTTTTTATAACAATAAATAAGTATATAAAATGTAAAAAACTATATGGGCCTTTTTTCTAAAAAGGCGCACATAAGCATTGTCAGAAAAAATAAGAGGAGAATATCTAGATGTCCGAATATTGCATTTTTTATTCTAGTTATTTAGCTAGATGCTTTTATATTTATATATATAATTTTTATATAAGTTGCTATAATTTATATTTAAAAACAACATTTTTTGTAAAACAATAGCAACATAAGTTCAAAATATGTTGGACGATATATATGTCGGACGCGTTATTTTTTGGGACAATTTGACTATCTTGAACTAAAATGTTTGCAGCATACTCACTTTTATAGTATTTGATGTAATAGTTGAAAATATATTTTAATACGTTAATCACATTTTAACATTGCAATCCAATGTCTGGCGCGTTATTTTAAACAAAAAAACACATTGTTTTAATCATATAAATTACAACATTTATTATCTGTATCCTTAAAGAAATTATAATTAACTAATTTACCATTTAATAATGAAATGATTGGGATTAGGTGCACTTAGCAGGGTGCATGAGTTTTATACAAAGACTTTCAAAATGATTAATTCTGACAACGCTGCAGAACTATTGTGGGAAAAAATTGATTGTATGAAGACTGAACGTTTTTTTGGAAATGAAATCAATTATAGTATTACATAACTGGGTCTATTTATAGTTACAAAATTTGATTTAGCATTTTTATATATTCCCTATTTTGCTAATAAATACAGTATGTCTGTCTTACGCGTTATGAGTTAGGGACATTTTCCTGTTTTTATAAAACGGGCCATATATGTAAGATGTATATAGAGTTGATCATGAATTTCAAATAGAAATGTAAATATACTCTTTATAAACACACACATGAATATATTAGAAAACTATAAATATAATTATCACATTTTCGAGGTCAAGCATTTTAAAATTAAATTCCATAATTTGAATGAACATTAAAAAGTAAAAACCCACAGTTTATAAATAATTAAACATTTATTTAAAGACATTTTGGTTAGTTCCTACCTACTATTATCAATCTAATATTAATAAGGAGACAGCTGGTACGTGGCTTTAAATTTAGACAAGGGAAGACAATTAACTTAAGAAGGATAACATAATATCTAATTTTGAAATTTTTTTGATAAATATATGCTACATTTTATTCTAAAACCAAGTTGTAGAATTTTAAAATATTATCTATATAGTTTTAAAATGTTTAAATAAATTTTCATCATGGAGCTGGTGATTATTTTACCTGTTAATTAATAATTACAAGTGACATAGAGATATCACAAAATAATGAAATGAAATAATATATGAAGCCGTAAATAAAAAAGAATGTCTGCAGTGGAGTATCACACGTCCCAAATGTATAAATAATTTATAATGTTAACGCCTCTTTGATACTTTTAATTAAGGACAGTTGAAATGGTTTCCGGACAGTTAATTGGATGTGGAAAACACTTCAGAATATTTATTAAACATTTTTAAATAGTGTAAAATTAAAACCAATGTTGCAAAACTGTCTATATATACTTATACATACATACATATATATCAATTAACTTATGAAATACATTTTCGAAACTTTTATTTATTTTTTAAAGCTAAGCCTTGTTAAAATATTTACATCCAATATGTATGATATATGTTGTACACTTTCATTTATTATCAGCGTCAAATATAATTAATTTGAAACAGTTATATTTAACTAGGTATAAGATTATATTACATTTTCATTGAATTTTATTTGTTTATTACTAATATTGTATTCACAGTTCAAAATCGTTTTAAGTTTATTTCCTATAAAAAAATAAGTACTATATAAATAATTGTAGAAATATTAATACAAATTATATACACAATTAATTATATAAATAATAGTTTTGTCAAAAATAAAGAGCTTCATTTAAAAATGATAAAAAAAAAGGAAAATATTACAAATAAATCATTGACCACCAATATTTAAGAGATATAATACAAGCATTTCAACCAAAATTAGAGAAACAACAAATATGTATATTTATAACTATTAAAAACAGAATTATTGAAACAATTACATTTAATGTTGCAAAATAACAACGCATATTTGTGATTACTAATATTTTCACTCAGTTGAGGTTTCTACTTGGCTATTTTTTCTAAACACACACACACACTACAACTGCTTCACATAAATCGTATTTAATTTTGCACTCCTGTATAAATTTATATATTTCAGTATACTTATCAGTTATTGAATCACGGAAACGTAGTCGTTATTACTTTGTTTTCGTGTTAACATCTATCCTGAGGTATTAGTTCCTTCAATACTTTCTATAATATGTTTTTGTTGTTTTTTCCCACTTATATGACATCTTGACTTGGTTTTTGTGATTAAATATGCGCATTAATACTATTAATGTTGTCTTTAGAAGTAGTGGAAAAGGAAATATAGGGATGTATATAAATACAGAATAACAACATTTTCAAAAATATTCAAAACTTATTTTATGTTTCCGTAACTTTTAATGAATACAAAAATCTTGTATACATATATTTAAAGAACATTTAGAATTTATGTATTACAGATATATTTTGTTGAAGATTAAAACACCCTTCTACATTTATTTACAAAATTTCACTATCTAAACAGTCTATTAGCATTTAAATAAGAATTACTTCTCTTTATTAAAAACACAGATATTTGCAATTGTATAAATATTTCATTATACGAGAACGAATATTTCCTGTGATTACTAAATGGGTTTAAGTTTAAATTGCGTCGATATTTGTGCCAGGAGAGCTTTCTATGTGACTTTCCTAATTATTAATTGTGTCTGATTCCAATGATTAATTGCATTTCAATTGTGTGCAAGATTACATAAGTCTTGAGCGTAAAAGTTTCCGTTTATAGTATACGATAATGTCAGAATTGAAATGGAGTATGTGGTCAACCATTACAATGAATCTAATAATTTAACGGGTGATGTAGGGGGCTTGTAACTTTTTCTTGTTGAAGGGAATGACACTTAAAATTATGGATATGTATGAAATGTCGCAGTAAATGTCATAAGGATTAGTTTGTAATATTCTCTGAAAATACACGCTGAAGAAACATTCCATAAAATGAGAAATATATGCGGCTGTTAACATATTTCGATGCAGTATATTGATACCTAGTTATTAAATATATATATATACATATACATGTAACATATTTCTAAATGCATATAGGTTTAGTAATAATTATATAATTTATTGACAGATGTGTATATACGAGTATATTTTTATGCTATATATGTATATATCATTCAACAAATGACCTAAATATTTTATAATCGCCATATATGTTACATATATCTATCATATTATTCATGAATAAATATACATGTATTAATGTAGATACTTTATTACAACATACAAATAGATAAATATACTAGAATGGTAAACACACACATATATATATATATATAAAGCAGTATAGGAAACATACCCTCTTAATAAATTTAAGTTCATAAATAAATAATATTAAGTAGTATGTAAGGGTAAGTCAATTGTACTTTTACATGAACGTGACATTTTTATATACTTATAATTTTACCTTTAATGGTGATAAATTTAGATAACGTTTGACTATTGGATCACGCGAAGTGGACGACTTTGATAATATGTCGGCCCTTCTATCGATAAACGAATACATAACATGGTAGTGCTGACAAAATAAGACTGGTTATATTATTAACAAGCGGTTACATATTAATAACATTTAAGTATTTATGTTTTAAGGTGATATATTCTTTAAATGCAAAAACGCATAAACATGTATAAAAAACAAAATTTGTTAGTAATACTTGCTTTATACATTTTCATAACTTTATACAATACTCGTATTTATTAATATATTAAACAATTACTTATGTAAATAATATATTATGTAAATAATATATTTAATTTATATTTGAATAACGATTTAAAAATAATTAATGGCGCTATCTAGTACCATAACAGTGATTGTATAAACGACCTATATATTTATCAGTAAAAATAAAAACTGTTAAAATTTATCATTTTTTAACCTTTTAACAAACACGAAAAAAGTTACGTTATGTACCATTGGGGTCGCTAGCAACCCATGTTTAATATTCCAATTTTCAAGTCAGCAAAATATATTTTTTTGCTTTAAAACATATATTGTATTAAACAAAAAATATTTATTTTACGGCAATACTTATAAAAGATTATTTTTTACAGAATCTGTCCGGCCATCAGCTCGAAGGCCAGCTTCTCTAGTTAAAGGTACTTTTGATTGAATTTTCCTTTCATGAACTCAGGAAAATGAAAGAAGAAGATAAAGAAGGCGTTGTACGCAGCATTGTCGATTAAATTTAGGAGCAACAGCTGCGACCAATGTTGGCACTTTTGTTGACCCGAGTATATGTGCGCAAAAGCTTGTCTAGTGTATCCGCGGCGCCCTTAGTGCGATTTTAGTGGAGAATGATCTTCGGTTTCTTGTCATGGAAATCCTCGTGCACTTCAGCCTTGTAATGCTGCATAAATAAAAGAACTACTTTCTTTTTCATCTTGGAAACATATGATAGTGTCAGTCATGTGGAAGGCGAACTTGCTGTACTACACAGGGCAAGAAAAGACTCCTAGGAAAGTAGGAAGCAAATCCTTCAAAAATAGGCGATTTTTTCTTACGGTACCACAGAAGGTAAGCTAACGATTCAGCATTAACTGCGCCAGATCTGAAGAGGTGAAGACATTTTAGCTGTGCATCCTCTTTCAGAACCTGAAAGATGCTCGGTGATCTGCAAGACCACTCTGAATGCTTGTCCAACTTCATGACTGCGTCCAGTCAAACCTGTGTACAGCTTGAAGTTGGTGATGTACGCGGAGTCCACATCGCAGCACGCAGAAATTTTCATCCCGTACTTGTTAGGTTTTGTAGGAATATACATTTGAAATGGGCTTCGTCCTCTGCACATTATCAGCTGTTCGTCGACACAAACATATAATGCACCAACTTTGTATTTGTTGTGGCAGAAGGCAGCAAACTTGTCCTGAAGTACACTAATAAGTACGCAATCTTGTCCTGTCTCTGTTCTTCGCGATCCACGCGCGAGTCAAACCGGAGGATACAGGTAAGGACTTGAAAGCGGTTCATTCTCATGCAGTTTTTGAAGACTGTAGCTACTCTCCCGGATCCGGAGATGTATCACTGGCTCCAATTTAATTGATCTATAGACTCCTGCCAGTCGTATGAGTCCTAGGTAGGCTTGCAACTCAACCCGGTCAATAGGGCTCCAAGTCTCCGGGCAAACCCGGTTTTCATCTTCGTTCAAACACTGTATGATAATTAAAATTTCTTTCGTAAAAAAGCAGGACAAAACACCTGCGGGGGTGTCTGCCTGCTCCCAAGCAAAACGAGTTTGGTTTAGTAGCTTCTTGGAGGATCTTGGTGCACTCAGGCCTACCTCTTGGATCCAATTTACAAGAATTAGCAGCGAACACGGATCGATTTCACTGTATTGTAGGCGGTCATCTTGACGCAGATTAAAATAATATGCTTGTATGTATTGATTTGAGGGCGTGAACGTGCTGCTAATTAATTAAGATAATCAGGGCTAGGGTCGCTGGTGACATCAAGGGTACATAACGCTGCATTGTTTTAAATAGCTAATAGATAATGCATTATGATAGTGATTTTTTCACTACTACAGGAAACATTTCTAGAATTTATATGGAGTCGCTAGCTAGTTGATAGTTTGAAGGTTTTATTTGTATAAGTAAATATTATTATTAATATCTTATTACTGTTCTAATAGTATTATCAAGTAAGTCGAAATAGTTTAATTTTGTTATGTTAAACTATACAAAATACAAGTTGGTATTGTAATCACTCAAGTTTAATTGTATGCCGTTTATAATTACAGATATTCATAAGCATATAATATTTAACATACAATACAGCACCACAAATTATATATAATGCTATGTCATATGTTTACATACATATATTATTTTTGTTTAATTTTCACTAATTTCTCAAATTGAAGAAATAGATTTTACAATTGAAAAATTCTAATATCTTAAAATTACTTGAATTAAACACTAAAATTTCATATTTTTTAGAGCTGAAAAATTTATAAATATGGACAAATTTTCGAAAACTTTCATGTATTCGCCAGGCTGGTTGAGAAACGTTAAATGATTTATATATTATCAAACAATTTACCTATTAAATCTCTTTTATCAATACACACTTTCTTAATATAAATTTACAATTTTTAGAAGGAAATAAACATTTTCTTCTTTTGTGTACCTACCTACAATATGCTCAATTTATTTAAAATGAATACATTATAATATGTGCTGAAATAAATTTGCTTCTTCCAATTGATCTGTGTTTTACAGATTAAATGATATATACAGAGCTTATATTCTGGTACTGTATGATACTATATATGTAATATATTTATTCTATAAATAATATATTATCCCCTTTAATCTTGTAGAAAACCTAAATTAATGATGATATTTTTATATTGCAATTTTTTCGTAATTAACGAAATATAAGTTGGAAATAATTGTTATATCTGGATTTATTTCTAGAATATTATACGTATTAATTTTAAAGGTTTCCTCTCAAACGGATGACCAATACTTTTAAAAGTTAATTTAAAATTATGTTTTGCGACGCAGTAAAATGTCTATTTGAATTTTATGTTTTCGAGCTAGATAACATGTCGTAAGATGTCTTGAGTGTATTCTCAAGTTTATCCGATATTGCTAATTAGCACATAATACTTATATTCAGAAGAAAAAAAATACTGAATTGTTGTGTTTCCAGAAAATCAAGAAAATAATTTATCTTCATATAAGATAAACGCTCTATAAATTTGTTTTGTAGTTTGCTAATACGATATTGAAAAAGATTCAAGAAGTTATAAATAGAATATTCTTCCAAAACATTGGAAATAATTAAAGCGCATCGAAGGTTAAAAATAAATAAGCGCTACTCATTACATTTTGTCTCCCATTTCAAATATACATAAATATGCCATAAATAAATAATTTATTCATGTTTTATAGAAAAAAACCTAATAACAAGGACATTAAATTATAATTTTGTTTACAAAGATTTAAATCGAATTACAATGAAGAGTTAAAATGTTATTGCTCTAAAAACAAAGGCTGTTTGGGAATATATACAAATATATTTGGGAAATAAAATGGCAACTAAAAATTAAATTTTAATTATTATAACTATGAGAAATGAAATATATATTGAAATGTATATTGGTAATTTCATATTAGCATTGTATATGTATATTACCTTATTCGATCTGTTAATTTTCTCACAGGTATCTATTTTGGATGTCTCTAAATGTAAATTAAATTTCATCAAGGAATTGCTTAAAAAAAGTATAACTATCGTCTCAATCGAAACGAAATATACATATTTAATTTTGGTGGTTTATCATCTTACGTTTTAAAATGTTATAAATAATTCCGGATCTTTTAATCCATTAGCATAGTTTTCAGTTATGTTTCTTGTTATGTCAAGTATAAATACACTAATGAATGATGTCACAAATTCTATTTGTCTAATGATACTGTTTGTTGCAATGAATCATATTGCTGATAATAATGTTATTTTTATTAATATTATTTTGGTTTTGTAAAGCAATCAAGTCCACTAAATTAACTTTACATATGCCTAGTACCTTTGCAACGTCACATATATTTGTATGTGGAGACCCTCGTGGGCGCGAAAGTATCTCCACTCTGCCCGCACTGTGGGGAGGTCGAGTAGAGCTTGGAACATTGGCTCCAGACATGCCCTGCTCACCAAGGCCAGCGGCTGGTTGCGTTCGGGATGGGGTTTCCCTCTCTGTTCGTGCTGACGAAGGATCTCGGGTCGGTAGCCTGGTATCTACCGGGGAATATGGCTGATCTGACAGGGATCTCGGGTCGGTAGCCTGGTATCTGCCGGGGGCTATGGCTCCTCTGACAGGGATCTCGGGTCGGTAGCCTGGTATCTGCCGGGGGCTATGGCTCCTCTGACAGGGATCTCGTCCGACCCTACCCAACATTGTACATATTAAACACAAGCACACATTTATTTAAGATTAACGTTATACGTTTAAAATAATATATTTGCAGTCGATAACAGTTTGATCAAATGTATTGATCGCAATCATACCTTATATTTGTTAGATTACTTGCTCGTGACCATATATCGAGCATAATTAAGCTAAACTTGATCTAAACTAAAGATTTAAAGCAAATATTAATTAAAGGTAAATTCTCTTGAGAGTTCATCGACTTTTTCTTGTCGAATAATTCCAATTTACTCACAAATAACGTATTTCTCTTAAATATGAAATATTCGGTTATTGGTTGGTGATGCCCAAATTTTGATTAGTTTTAAGCCTTCTTCATTTATTTCTGTGGTCATGCCTAAATGATTTATATTTAGTTCTGTTTTATTTGCAAGATAGATAATATTATTCGAGAATAAAAATATGCCTCCAAAGAGGATTTCATTATGAGTATTGATACCATATACTGTTAGTTTTATTATTAATTCAGTTTAACAATTGTATTTTCAGAGTCGTTTAAAAATTACCTATTTTAATATAATTTTAGTCCAGCTATTAATCTAAAATGTCGATAGATATACGAGAAACTAACATCTATTATTTAAAATGTAATAATTAAGCTATTTAAAATAAAAAATTGTTTCAAAATAAAATATTGGAAATTTAAAAAAATTTATAGAAAAATTTCTACATATTTGCATATTTAATAAACGTTTATGATATGAATAACATGTTAATATCATACAGTTACAGATATAAAATTATTTTTATACATGAATGATATTTTGATATTTAGGAAATTTTTGGTATAAATTTATTAAATAAAAATTACATATAGTCACATTTGTTTATTACAGAGTTGCATCTTAATTGATCTTTAAACATACACATCTGTTATTATTACGAATAAATTGATTATTGAAATATTTTAAATATTTAACTGAATATTCAAAATTTATTTGAAGTGTATTATTTTATTAATGTTAAAGAACTAAATTATATAAAATTAATTATTTTTGTACTTAAAATACTGTGTCGTATGCCATTTGGATTTATATTTGTCTATAAATATATCCTTTAATAAAATATCATTTATCTTTTAATTTACTTGTTTATTATTTAAAAATGGCATATTGTAAGTAAATGGTTAAGACTAAAGAATATTTCAATTATTATTATGGACAAACTGTATTGATGGAATGGAAAAATGAGTAAATCATCCAAGAAAGAAATGGTAAAATGCACAGATTATTTTGTATCTCTCAGCTAATCTCTCACTTGATTAAATTAGTAACACTTTCTTGTTTCTCGCATCCATGTGAGTCGTAGAGCCCATATATATTAGTATTTTATTAGATTATTAAAAAGTCCAATTTTCTGTATATAATATTGCATTATATATATGTCGCATTTCTTACTATAGTAAAGTGTATTGACTTAGCAAAAATATATATATGCATAGCTTTATAAATAACGATTGTCAAAGAAACGACTAAATTAGACATATTATCTGAATGGGATTTTTCTAAAGATGATTTATTTTAATATAAGATAACGAGCCTCGCTTGATAGACTATAACCCTTTTTTATATTATACTATATACCTACATAGTCTTTAATCATAATCGTTTTTATTTTTAAGTTAAATAAAGTCACGAGTATTTCCCAATATTTTAACTCATAATGGTGAGCAGTCGGTATAGAAGTAGATATTATGTCTGTCAATGTCACCCACTGCGTTTTTCGTTCAGCTAAAAATCTTTGCACTGAAAGGATAATTATTACTGTTCATAACCAATTTTTGTCTATGTACCAAATGACTGTAACTTACTTTTTCATTAGTTTAATTCATTCAGTAACGGAAGAAATTATTTTCTTCTTATACATACATACATTCATACATAAATACATACATACATACATACATACATACATACATACATACATACATACATTCATACATACACACATACATATACATATGATGTCTATGTATTGGTGTATGCATAAGAAAACTAATTATAAGCATACTCATAAAAGCGCAATAGTGAAAGAATAATCATTATAAAAAGTACGAATAGATAAAATGTTCATGCTGGTTTTATGCTTTTCTATATGAGTGATAAATTTAAATATAAAATTTAAGTTGATTACTTCTAAAAATTATAAATAGACAGCTAATGAAATTTAAATATTTTTATTTAGGAATATTAACGAATATTAATATAAGGATTCTTTCAGGAATTATTTTAATAAAAATAGCAAATAATACATTTTAATAAAAAGTAGCAAATAATTATTTTACTTTTTGGGGAATTATTAGACGATAGCATCGTCAAGCCAAGAACAAGAGCGTCAGCAATTAGCTTGAGAGATGCTAACACTGCTCTCGTCATTAATGCTAAGGATAAGCCTATATTTGACCGCCAATAAATCGGGCTAAAATGCATTTAAAAGCCAATTTTGGTATCAGCGTATTCACCAAGCGCCAAGGAACAAAATGTATCTAAATAAACTTTTAAAGAGGTTTCCAGATATTTTTTAAAAAGGGTCAATTGGATGAAAAATTGTTTCTTCTTCTTCTTCTTCTTATTTTCGTCAGCCTAGTTGATTGATATTGACGTTTTATCAGAAAATACATTTTCTACATAAACTTTATCTTTTTAGAATAATCGCTGGAATTGTTATCAATAAAAAAAGTACAATAGTCTTACCTAACAATATGCAACGAAATAAAAACGCAGATTTATTATTTTATTATAATTTAATTAATTAATTAATTAATTAATAATTATTTTATATAATATTAATATAACTACACGGTAGACAGAAAATCGTATGAGATTAAATCAAAATGTAACTATTTTGAAGCAAAGCTGACAATTTCGATACGGATATATATTTTTAGGTTTTCATTTTTATAAAATTGTTTAATTTCTATATATTCAAGCGTTTGAACTAAAATCTACAAAATTGCGTATAACTCATACAGTTTAGAAAAATATATTTTTGGGGGAAATTAATCACATTAACGATGAAATATGCAAGGATAAATTTTGTACTATTTCAAGATAGATTGTATAAATAAATAAATAAATAAATATGTTTTGTATTGCATGCATTAAACTATATAAATATTGAAATATTTTGCAAAAAAATAATTGATATCTAAACAAAAACGACCGCGTAGTAAAATTGAAAGCCAAGAAATGAGCTTCTCAAAAGCAAAAAGTTAAAATGATGTTGATAATATAAAGTACAGCCATTCAAGAAATTTATATAAAAAGGGTGCCAGTTGAATTTTCCAGTTTAGATATTCATATGTTACGTATTAATCTAATTATGGATTTTATGCAGTAATCATTGTAACAATTAAATTTTGGCGCCTTGTTATATCAATTTTTTTATTGGCTGTACTTCATATCATCAACATCTTTTTAACTTTTTGCATTTAAGGAGCTCATTTCTTGGCTTTCAATTTTCGCGACGCGGTCGTTTTTGTTTAGATATGCTTAAGTGTAGCATACAAATAATATGCTCTAAACACAAAAATGGGAAATATATTTAAATTTTTTATATTTGTTTAATACGATTAATTATTTTTGATTGTATAAGAATACTTAATGCAAACAAATTGATAAGTGTATTAAGAAATACTTTAATACTAAAAAATAAGTACCTACTATTTAGAAATGAATATTTAACAAATAAAACTAGATCATATTTTTATTTAACTTTCAATTGAACAGTCTCATTCGTTAAATAAAATAATTATATAAAGCTAGTAAAATAATTAGAAAAAATTGGATTAAACAAAAACGAAATATTTCATCCGTAAACGTACTAAAAAAATCGAGTCGCAAACAAATGATATATAGGTATTTAACATAACGTAAGCTAGTTTATGGAACCTATTTGGAAAGTAAAATAAATGTATCAAATTCTTTCTGTGGAGGAAAACTATAGATAAATGATATATATGAATATATCATATATATGAAAACGCATATAATGATATATACGTGGAAAAAATAATGATGTATTTATTTTAATGCACAGAATATAATACATTATTTCAAAAATGATAGAAACATATGTTAATATATCTTTATGTAGATTAATTTCACATAATCTGATTTTGTCTGTCTAATCTAGAACTAGTAAAGTATATTGATTTATGTATTATGGATATTGCAGTTAGTGATAAATAAATATACTAATTTACTAACAAATTCATACCGAATGATCATTTTCACTTTCAGCGACATCAAGGAGCTAGGAACTTAAAAAAACCTTTACACCCTTTAGACTAGACAGATAGGCACTCTTTATAAAGTTGTTCGTTAGGAATTCCGCTATATTTTAGTAAGAAGTGCAGATCTACTATTAACTGTTGACATTTAGTGAGTAACTACATATTTGAGGCTATTTTATACATATTATGTACCAATATATCGATGCATCTTACCCTTGACGTGAAAGATGCAAATTTTACAAAATGAGGTCAGTCGAGAATGTTCTCTTTTCATTGGACTTTCATATTGGGCTAATAGCTGATGACGTCTATGTGTGCGTGTCTTCGCGGTATACTACTGGCGTGTTTCGCTAATACGCATGCCTGGGTTCTTTCTTACACTGCTGATTATTGTCATTTATAAATCTGCGCGCCCAATAATGATTAATTTCTTGTAACTCCTCTTCAATGTTTTTATTACACCTACATATAGCCAAGCTCATAAGTTCTGCATGATGAATAAATGAATAAATGAACACATTCGCATTCTATACAAGGCCATGATTCATTATATGTATATACAACAATATGTATCCATAATGTACTCCGTTTTAATTATATCGTAAAGAGATACATTTTTTATACTGTATATAATTATTTGTTTCCTTTTCAGTCATATATTTAGAGTGAAACAAAGTAACTAAACTAGCCTCTTAAAGTAATTAAATATTAATGCGGAAATTCTGGAAAATTTAATATAACACTTTTTTCTGATCATATATTTGTAACATTTTATAATGGCATTTCTTACAAACATAAAATAAAAACGTGAATTTAACTAATTATAATTTAATAATAGCATAATACAAAGGTTATACAGCGGGCAAACAAATATAAGGCAGATAATAAGTACTAAAGTTTTCAAATAACAATCAATATATTGCGTTTGTTAACTAATATCAGCATGATATATGGGGAATTGCCACGTAAAGTTTTATGTTGTTCGTTTTATTACCATAACACATAATATACAAATGTACAGTATAGTTATATTCTAAACAGAAATATGATATATATATATATATAGGTAGATGTTATTGGTTTATTTGCATGTATGTGCCTATATAAGATGCATGATCTTTCAGATATCATCATGAACGCATCGTTTGTTATTCTATGATCTGTCAGTCATTGTCAGACAGACATATTACATGATGTAGATGATACACATTAATATGAGCTATAAAACTATTAAAGTACACATAGCACAAACAAAATAGCTAGGTATATATATGTATATGTACAATACGTATTTTATACATGAGATAATTTAATTCCTTTTACATGTCAACTGCTGACATTATAAAAAGATACAACTTAGACAATTTTATATAATGATTTAAATAAATAAATGGTGGATTACATATTTAGTAAACGTATTTTAAAAATATGTATAAATTTATAATTATTTGAACGTTTTACAGGACACACATTTTTCATCAATATTTTTAAAGGAAAAAACATTGTTTACTAAATTGTTGTATATTCTACTTTTATCTTAAATCTCTGCGAGTGATTTTAATGAGCTTCAATAAAAAATATTTAACTTCATTATTTAATTATGAAAAAAACAAAAAAAATATAGATAATTAAAATTAATGTACCAATATTTTTTGACAGCGTTTTTATCATGAATATATTGTGTTCCAGCACATACCTGTAATTATTTTATTGGAAGACATTTTTTTATTGAAGCTGTGTAATTGAGTTGCAATCCTAATTAGTATTTAATGAATAAAATAAAATCTAACTGAAAGTCCTTATTCTTAAGAAATTAAAACGAAGAAGTTTTATCTCATAAAGTCACATTGCGATCAACAAATAACTAAGGTTATAAACTATGGTGATTTCAATGAATTTTGAGCTTAACACTTCTTAGCCTCATATAGTTGCATAGGAACTGTTTGAGCTATTTATAAATTTTGAATTCAGTTCTTATACACTTACGTATACGTTTACTCTAAGTAAATGAAATAATAACATTAAAGTATTTAATAAATCAATAAGAATCAAGATATAATACAAAAAGATCAAATGCAGAGAAATAGCATAAAAAGTACATGAATAAAGTTATTAAAAAAATTGACTGACAAAAGCACCAAGTTGAGTTCTTTGAATTCATTGGGAGAGGTAACTTTTGATGTAGAGAGTGAATCTTGTAAATATTGAAAGGGAGACGGCAACATAGTCTGGAGTGGAAGACTTTGTCAAAAGTTTTACTGAAGTCAACACTGATAATAATCGCTCCTGAAATATTTTAGTCATCTGACAACTTTGTTCATGAAGATCGATCAAAGCACAAGTGAATGAGGATTAATTAGGATGGTTCATGTATCTGCTGAGCAAAATCATCTTTTATGTTTTTGAGAACAATTTTTCTAAGAGTTTAGCTGGCAGTGGAAGTTAGGAAATAGGTCAGACGTTATGAATATCAGGTGACATTTTGGCGTTTGATGAAAATGGCAGACGTGATAGTCATACAGAGTAACCTTGTAGAAATCCACTGGACGGCGATTATTTGGAGGGAGGAAAAGATATTTCTGCTTACAATATAATAATTGTAACTGTAGGTATGCATTATAATATATTTTGTACTCAAACTGTTTGTCTTTTAGAGAAATATAAATGAAATAACCGCATTATAATGCTCTTATTATTTGTTTAGACTGAAAATTCTGAAGAATATTAATTTATTCCAGTTATATGACAGCACCTATATTTTTAGTATGTCTGAAAATGAGATTAAATCTCAATTTTCATACAACAGTCATCGCCAATGGAACTTCGATTCGTTTCTGCTAGACGAATTAAAAGATGAATATATGAAAGAGTATTATAATAGCATATACATATATACATATACATATTTCATAATGTTAAACAGCATGATAACAATGATGTATTAAAAGGAAAATAATTATTTCATTAATTTATTAATTCCATTTTTTAATATGTTGATATACATTCAATAAATAAATATTCTTAAATATATGAAATAAGGATTTTATGATCAAGCAAGTGGATATTTTAAATGAATTTAAAAATATCTTCAAAAAACAATAAAACTTTTACAAAAAATGTAAATTATACATATAAATGTAATATACATAAATTATTGTAATTCAACAAGTTTAGATTTAAAACAATAGGGAATCGATTGCTAAACGAGTACAATAACGAGTACAGATAACCAACAAGAATTGATAAATATTGCGTTTTCTTGAGTGTTACATGTTTCTTTAACCCTCCCGTACATAATAATGTAACTATTTATTATGTCTAAGCTTAATAGGAGACACAAAAATAAGTTCTATTTTTAATATTATTTGTTTAAAACATATAAGAAATAAAATGTCTGAAATGTCTGAAAAATTAATTATTATTTAATTTATAAATTGCTATACAAATGTACTTATATCATTAAAAAATATGAAATAACTGAGTTATTAGGGAAATATTCTAGTGACAAACATTTCCTGATTATTCGTAATAATTGAATTAAAAATTGAATTATCGTTTTATCACCTTAGACTCTAGTATATAGAATATAGTATTATAAATATATGATTTTTTAATAATGTTATGGAATAAGATGTATAATAAATTTAGTCATATATCTGTAGATAGTTGCACATAATAAAAAAGCCATTGACTTGACATCTAATATTTCAGTTTTACAGTAAAAGATTCAAAGGAGGTACATATATATGTTTGATAGTAGGTGACATTAATGTGTGATGTGTGATGTGTAATTTAAATGTATACATAATATTATATGCACATAATATACACGGTGAAATAAAAGAAAATGGAAGAAAGAACTTAATGACAGGCAAGGATTGTAAAATAAAGGGTGTAACTTATGTACTGAACTGATATACACTAAGAGTGTTTTATACAAGTGTGTGAAAAATCAGAACTTTCCCTAATTAATTCTACTGTTTGAAGAACTATCCAGTATTTAGCGTTGTGCAAGTCGGTACTATAGACTATATGCATTATTATTATAATCTTATGCGCAAGCTTTCTATACAAGCAGAGCAATCATTATTAATCTAGAGATAATTTCATATATGTATATATACCTAAGGCTTACTTATATGTACCATAGAACAATTTATAAGATTATGATCTACAAATTAGAATTTTTATAAATTTATTTATTATCAGTTATTTTTTATTATGGGTGGAATGAGAAAATCGTCCTAAGTGAAAATACTAAATATGATTTTTAATTTTATAAATAAAAAACTAATCTTCTTGAAACAACATTAACAACAGATGTAAAATAGTTCATTCATTTAGTTCATTCATATTATGTACATTCATTTTTTTAGTAATGTTTCGTATTTTATAAAATAATTTTCAAGTTGAAGGAGCTCCTCAAGATATGGGGAAATTCCTCGAGTTAGGAACTTTGGTCGGTTTTCGCATGCCACCTTATGTATGAGTATCCGTGAATATTTGACTATTCCTATATTTCCTACTTAAATTTAAAACAAGTAATAATTATGTAGCCTATGTATAATTGTTGCGTGAATATGGTTGGCCTCTGATTAATAGAAAAAGTATTAAATATGGGTGTTCCAGTAATGGGTGCCCCTTAAATACGATTTAAAACTGGCACATAATTCCCCGTATAAAAAGAAAATATTCCCGTGTATTTAATAATTTGAATTTAGCGCCACATAATCCCACGCTCTTTTAAATTTGAATTTGGCGCAAAGAGATTTGTTTAAATAGACAAAAATGCGATTTATTTGGCCCCACACAATCCCACGCACTTTTAAATTTGAATTTGACGCAGAGTTTTGTTAAAATAGACCAAAAGACGCGCGCGTCGATTCGTTTTTTTGTGTTTTTTATACCCGCAAACTTTTAAATATGAATTTGGCGCCTCATAATCCCCCGCATTTTAAATTTGAATTTGGTGCAAAGAATTTTAACTTTTAAATTTGAATTTGTTGCAAAGAATTTTGTTTAAATAGACAAATTAATTAAAATATTCCCGCGTATTTAATAATTTGAATTTGGCGCCCACACAATCTCACGCAATTTTAAATTTGAATTTGGCGCAAAGAGTTTTGTTTAAATAGTAAAAAAAGCCGCGCATATTCCTTTTATACTCTTCCTTTTCTGTTATTGGCTGGCCGTACTCGATCGTGATTGGTCGAGACTACCCCCCCTCTCCCCCTGGCCTCGAGTCACTCCTTCCCTACTACTTTTGTTGTTCGTTGTTTATCGCTGAAAGTAGTCATATTAAAAGTTTCAGCCACGACCGATCGTATAATATACAAGTCAATTATTGTTTATTAATAGCCAGCTTAAGATATTACTTTATTTACTATAGTGGCAGGTATATAGCTTGTAAGATAATCTATGTCAACATTTATTAGGAAAAATATGCGTTATATTTTAATGTTTTTAATAGCAATTTTACATTCCAATGAAAATTAGCAATTGTGTTTTTAGTTTGTTAACCTACGATCTATCAAATTAATAAATTTACATTTTCGCCTTTTATCGTCCTACCTACAGCGCTGCACTCCATTAAAAAACGATTTAATAACATCATTCATTTGATAGTCATGCTTATAATTATTGGAAATTTTTTCTATGAATATGTATGACTATAACACAGCTTGGCATATTATAGTGAAATAATTTTTAATCAAAAACTCAGTAACAAAACATTATTTTTACTTCATATATATCACAGAAAGTAAGAATCTCTTTGCGCGCAGGGATTCCCGCGGGATTAGGCAAGATTGTCTGGGATTAGGTGACTAGTGTGTATTTTCATATATGTTCAAAAGTAGTTATATGATATACTTATAGGCCTAAAACTTTACTTACACAGGCCTAAAACTAATTATAGCGAATAAAAAGAAAATGATAATAAAAAACATTGCTTTATCATATATGCACTTTCAGTAAACATTTTAAAAGGAATAATATTTTATAATAATAATATTGGATAAATCTAAAATAAATTTATTTTCACATAATATAGTATAGTACCTGTATACCTAAATAATGCGTTAGAAACTTTACTTTAGTTATAAAATACTTCTGTCTCTTACTATAGAGTCAAAATTAACAAAACTGAGCCTCCAATGAATTCTACAAAAATTAGTGCAATGCTAATTCCATCCTGTTGTTTTAAGTAATATTTGAGTGCTGCATTAGTTGGAAGCAAATTGATTTAGGGAATCTGTATGTATTCAATATTTCACTTTTTATATACAAAGATAAGTGTATAACGAAGTAAAAAGAAGTATAGATATTTGAATTATTTATTATTATTTATACAATTTAGAAAAGATAAACAGCAACATTGAGATACAAATTCGTGATAAAAAATAAAAATTCAGAAAAACGCACAATATATGTTTTGTAATAAATTTTAAATGTCAGTCATTTTTAGACATTTTTCATTTAATTATTTGTATAAGTACATATATCTTTATCAAATATTCATTCTGTATCACAATCGTAAAATACAAAATAAGAAAATCGAACATATTAAAATACATACTAGGTATTTGGTCAAACTTGAAATTAAATAGTTTAATTTATTAATTTAAAGAAATGCATTAAATAGCTGAGACTATTTTTCATCAAATACAAATAGAATTTGTAGAATACAAATTATACTAATTATATGTAGCAGGATCACACTGGAATATGGAGAATCCGCCGTGTGTATAATTTTACTAGACTGAACCTTCCACAGCTTCCTCAAATATTTCACGAAAATCACCAAAAGTTTTGAGAAACTATCTTTAATCTTGAAATAAATGAACTTGCAATGTTTAAAAATTACCAGAGTTCCAGGAATTTCTTTGAACAATGGCGGACAGACATGTTTTTCATCTTTGGAAGTCGAAAATGATTATGCTTAACTTGATTATGTTCTTAAAATATTAAAAAATCATGAAAAGCAGATAAATTTTTTTAATTGGGTCCTTTTGCCCACATCTTCGTACAACATAATATATTGTATTTAGTTTTGGTTTTATTGCTCCATTAATAATTTTTACGAAAGGTCGAATAAATATTTACTATAAGAGCAAATTTTTTAAATATTTTTACCCAAAGTGATTTTTTAAAATAAAATTAAGGGTTTAACAAAAATGCATTTAATATTTGGTAAAATTGTTATAAAATAAAATATAAATAAAAAATATAAATTTAGATCATATCAATTTTTACGTTTTATTGAATCAGATTCATCATAAAGCTACTTTTTTGTGTTTTGAAGATAATAATCCCTTGAATAAATATTTACTTTATTAGAAGCTATGGTGTTATTTTATTTTTAGAAATGAGTCATTCCAAGTTTATTTTCGTTTTTGATAAATGCGTCATTTTAGTTTAATTTTAGAGATGTAAAATTAATTGCTGGGCTAATGTAGGCAACATTTATTTTATACACAAACATTTGCCCATGAACATTATCAATAATTCGATATTTTTATTAATTAGTAAGCTCATTCTCAATCTCACTCTCAGTCTCAGGCATCACCATCACTATCAGGGACTAGTTCATTTTTATTATTTATTTTCTAAATGACATTGTATTAATTTTACAAAATTTCCAACAAAATACATTTTTATTACATTTTGAGGTAAGTCTGATTTTTTTATTTATTTACATGAAACATAATTTTTTACTATGAATATTATTAGTATTACTATTAGTATTAGTTAAAATTAGAAAGTGTCTTTTGGTACTCTATGTATGTAATAATTATTCAATTGTATTGAATATTATTGGTACATACATACTAATAGTAATAATATGGTCATGGATATTGGTATATACTGTATAAGCTGACTGTATTAACATCCCAGTAACCCTGAATTAGTCATCTGCAACATCCTGTAGCCCTAGATATTTCATATTATAAAGCTAAAGGTAGAGACCACTGGTAAGTGGTCTTGACTTATTTATAACATACACTATTTCAATTAAATTATCCAAAAGTTTCTTATTCTGTATAGCTAAATTCTTTGCATAACTAATTTTAAAATAGCTCACAACCCATGCTGTTATACAGCATCATCAATTTGCTAGCATAGACAGAAATTAATCAATAGCCCATAACAATAGAGATGGGCATATATAGCCATATATAGAGATACAAGTTAAATTTAAAAATATATGCTATATCTTGACTGTGGTGATTTCTACTTACCTGCCATTTAGTGACTTGAACCGGTAGACTAGGCAACTCATTCTCTTTCTGCTGTGAAATGAATGCTCAATAAGCTAAAATTTTTAATCAAGGCCTAGTAATTAGGTTATCTCAAGCAATATTAACCCCAAAACAAATTCATCAATGAATGAGTATTCATTTTTTACTGTTTATCAATGGATAAATGACTACAATAATGAACAGAAAATTGCACCAACTAAACATACTGGAAGGCAGTACTCCACAACGCCACGAACCAATCATCTGCCTTGGATTTCCCAACCCCTCCCCTCCTTTCCTACTATCCAGAGAAAGTGATAACAGTCCTCTTCAGTCCTCTCGGCCAGTCTTCTGGTTGTTATCAATCACCTCTCTAAGCTTTCGTTTCTCCCTGTCCCATTGTCCCATTTGGCCTTGACTTCATCTGGTTATCTTACCACTTTCTTCCATTTTTTCTGACACCTTCCACTTTGATCCATTCTTTACTCCGACTTTTATTTCGTCTACCTTCATCTCCATGCATAAATTGATTAATAACTTGACATCATTCTCAGTTCATTATTCCCCACGTCCTCGCTTTCTGCTGTTTACTTTTTGGATGGTTTCATTTTGTACTGGTGGGCTCCCAGCTTCTGGGTGAACTATCATGACATAGTTTTCTGCAGGTCCATGTACTGTTGTATTTGTTTTATCAACAGTACCTAAAAATATAACAAATATAAGCTTCTTTATAATATCTTTTAATCTATATTTATCTAAGATGTTGATGGATCAGTATATAGAAATTAGATATACTTTTTATTGTATATAATATATCATAATTTATAAACATTTAGTCATTATTAAAATAATAATTAATTTATATGATAATATGATATTTATATTAATTTGCACAAATTATAATAATCTTATGCAAATGAATAAATATATTTAATTATACTAAATTTAATCTTTTTATAATTTAAATATTTTAAACATATTTTTTGTAAAATTCAATAAATAAATGTATTTTTTAATATTTATTAAATTATCATTTTAGATATTATAATTTATTAAAGTATATAAATAAAAAATAACATTTAATTAAAATAAATTTATTATTAAAATAAACATACTTTTTAAAGTGATAAGAAATATAAATGTATTATATTTGTTAATTAGAACTCATTTTACATATATATATTATATGTCAATAAATCTATATTAAAATCAAATATTAATTAGAGTTTAATAAATGTAAGGAGAAATATATCTATATATAGTGTACACTATGTCTATATTATTAATAAACACAATCCACAATAATATTCTTCATAAATCCATTACCAATAATTATTTTATAATTTATATTCAATTTTATAATTATTGCTACTAATAGTAATACACTTACAGTATTGTATACTTATAGCTATCACTAATGACTATGTCTATTTAATTTACTGTTAATTTTTATAATGTAATATATTAATATTATGCTAATCGAATGTACATACATTGTGTAACATTTTGAATGGCATTTGATTCATCATCAGTTTCTACAGCAATTGGAATGTCTCCAAGTAAAAAATGAAAAACAGGCATAATTACTGCGAAAAACGAAAATAGATTATTATAAAATGAAAGCGGAGCGCATCATTTACTATAGTAACTCTTCCAAAGAGACGCCTCACCACTGTTTTTTTAAATCTAAGAATCGTTCGTTAAAACCCGATCGATTTGTTTAAAGAACGGAATAAAAGAATGCAATTTATCGCCGTTCTTTAAAATCGTAAGTACGAAGCGACCGTTCTTTAATAAACGAATAGGCCTTAATATTACTCCGATTCCATCTTTTTAGTATAATATAGCTCCGATTCCAATATATTCCATTTAATATTTCTCCGATTCCATCTTTTTTAGTATAATATAGCTCCGATTCCAATATATTCCATCTAATATTTCTCCGATTCCATCTTTTTTAATATAATATAGCTCCGATTCCATCTATTCTAGTAAAAAATAGCTCCGATTCCAATATATTCCATCCAAACTGGAATATAAATAAAATAAAAAAGATGGAATCGG
>JAYRBW010023564.1:0-12545 GCA_036023295.1 Invenusta paracnida
TCCGTAGGTGGGGATACCAATAACCAGCTTGTTCTTGGGAGCGCCCAGTTTGTTCCAGTGCTCGGCCGAGTGAGACTGTGTGTATTTAGTGCATGAAAAAGAAGTAATGAAAAAATGCATAAATATCTAACTAACTCATTTACACAAGCGTCAAAACTGTATTTAGATATCCTCATATCATGTGTCCTCATGATAGTTGAACACATTTCACAGAATTTAAAATGATACGTTATTGAACTCACCTATGTAAAAAATTAGATTATTTAGTTTGCATCGTACCTAGGTTATTTTTTGCTTGGAGTAGCCATATTGAAAATGTTTCCAACAAACATTGAGCTAGCTGCTGCATGCTAACTAACTTGTAACATTGACATTAACTAATTATATATATAATTGTTTATATCGTAGCCAGTCTGCAAATTGTCACTGGATTAAATGCGTAGATGTGAATATTTTCTGTACAGCAACTATATGTACTTAATACTTACATTTCAACTAATAGTAGTATAATGGCAGAAGTCTGTGTATAATATAAGGTATCGAGTATAAACTAAAATTCTAATTTTTGGTGTCGGCCAATAAAATTTAACTAAATTAAATATTTGATAGATATATGAACAATTAAAATAGACAGATTAACTGAAGTGTAATTGATATGCTGTACAAATGTAATAATACTTTTCAAGTTTAATCAATAAATCAATTGTTAGGTATACTTTTGTACCTATGTAGATAATTAATTTATGTTATTTAAAAATTACAGTTCATAAATGAAAATCTGAAAAATGTTTTGCCGATCTGACAAGTTATGCATGTTTCTTTTTGAGTCTGATATCTACCTATCACATTAAAAGTAGTTAATATATGTACTTATGAAACAATTATTAATGAACTTTTAATATATAAATACTGCATAATATAAATTTGTCTACTTATATAAGCTTATATAGTTTAAAGAGGAATATAGACACGATACAAATACAACATGACAAGATTTTCATGAAACAGGAATAATTAAAGTAATAAATATTTGTAAAGTATATATATTACGCGACATTATTTGTCCTAAATATATCTATATGGATATATATATTATAATGTATGATCACAGATCAATTATATTTATATAAATATATTAGCCAGCTTCGAGACATACCCTACGCCTTTTATCATATATGTATTTATGCATTAAGTTTAAAAGAAATACATTATATATGAACATATCATTACGTTAAATGACTCATATAAATCATACACAGAAAACATAAAATATCCTGCATTCTTAAAATAAATATGTTCATAAATTATAACGTAAAAATCGCAGTACATAATACGTACCAAATAATAATAATGTTTATTTATTTAGCAATAAATCGAAACAAACGAATATTTCTAAATTTAGAGAAAGAAACTGTACAAAATTTGTCATTGAAAAGTTTTAAAAACAATATTAAACAAAACAAATATTATAAATAAATTACTATTTGTTAAAGTAAACTATCAAATAATAATTAGCAACCAATTAGGCAATCAGAAACCTTTATTAAAAAATTTGTTCAGAATAGCTCAGCACTGCTGAACTATTGTCAGCAATCAAAAAATACCAAAGCACTTATATGGGCAAATTTATTACTCCACTTTATTACTCTTAAGTCAGGCTTAAGAGCGAGTATGGAGGTAAGGGTAATTAAGAAATTAATTAATAGGCAAGGAGTAGGCCTTTGACGAATGTGGACACAGAAGGGAGCACACAAAATGGGACACAAAAAGGAAGATTAATTATTAATTCGGTTGGTTACTATTTCCCAAAGCAGGTAAAAATAGGAATGAGGAGATTTAGCTAAGATTGAAAAGCACGTATCATGAGTCACATGCATGTTTAAGGTCAAAAATTTGTTTGGAGATGGCACTGTAAAAAAATTTAGCTATGTGTAAGTTAAAATTGGGGCTGCTTAACCATCGAGGAATATGTTCTGCAACACGAGAAGATAGCCATTGGTCGAAATTTGTCCGATGTTTGTGGAACTGTAAGTATACATTTAAATTTGTAGATGCAATGAGAATTTGCGTAAAGCGGCAGTTTGTCTTTAAGGGTAGCAGTAGCAATGGTAGTAGTAGAGTAGATGATGACTGGTTTGGCTGCTGGGTAAGTATTAGAGATAACAGAAGTAAACAGGCGTTCATTAAACACTCAATGAGACACCAACATCCGTATGTTTCTTTGTAATTAAAGAAACTTTTAAACAACGATCAATATTGATCTTGAAACCTACAACAATCTCCGCTCGTGTAGTTCTTCAATTCTCCGCATCTTCGATCTACCAAAATTCACAAAGACAACTAGAGCCCTCTACGCCTCATCTTGTCTATATCAGTCTCTCCGTATCATTCTATCGCACAGTGGGTTTGTTAAGATCATCAAACGTATCCAAGATGTTTTCTGCTCTTATAAGCTTCAAGTACACATTCAACTTTGTTGATAAGATTAAGGATCATATCGATATTATTGTAATACTTTCCTGGTTTCTTTCGATGTTTCCTCACATTTTACTAATGTACTTCTTATTGACACCATCTTTTCCTATTCATGTTCTCAAACCTCTTCTTACTTTGTGTACATCGAGCACTCAGTTTCTTTTCATTAACACTTATTATTGCAAGATCGATGAAGTAGCCAAGGGCAGTCCCATTGGTCCTGTTCTAGCCGATATCTTTATGGGTCATGTCGAACACATACTTAAAGATAAAATCGACAATCTACACTCATGTTCTCGTTATATTGATGATACGTTGGCTTCTCTTAGACTCCAAAGATCAGGTCTTGTTTTTTCTGTCAGATCTCTAACAAGTACATAGTAATTTGCTATTCACCAGGGAAACGAAAACAATGAATCTATAGTCTTCCTTGAGGTCAAAATCTCACAACGTTCAAATGGCCTAGTCCAGCTACTAATCTACTGCAAACAAACTTAGTGAGGACAATATCTTCATTTCTGAAGCTACGTATACCGATCCAATATAAACGTGCACTTAGCGCCTCCTTATTCCATCGCATAAGAAATATTTACTCCTATGATACTAACAAAGATGAGCTTTCCCGCTGATGAACCGATAGACAACTATATACTCGTATTGTAGAACATATTACTCGATGGTTAAACAACCCCAATTTTAACTCATACATTGTCAAAATCTTAACAGGGCCATCTCCAAACATATTTTTGACTTTAAACATGGATGTGACTCTGATACATGCTTTTCAATCTTAGCTAAATCTTCTCATTCATATTTTTTGCCTACTTTGGGAAGAAGTACTATCCCAATTTTAAATTAATCCACCCTTATGCCTTGTGTCCATAAATAATTCGTTAAAAGCCTACTCCTTGCCTGGTAATTAATTTCTCCCCCCCCTTCTCTCCACCCTCACCTTGTACCTACAAATTGCACATTTCGTTATATTTAACTTAATTTGTAATCTGAATATTCTGTTCTACACTAAATTATCTCCATACTAACTCACTCTTACGCATTTATTCGTGTTCGTTTGTCTCAATATATTATCTTACTATTTATTATTGATTTTATTGCATACCCATGATAATCTAAATGTGATTTTTATTATCGTCTGTAATCTACTGGGAAAATCTATTTTCGATTATAACTTGTTTGTATCGTTTATATTTCCATAACTTGTTTATATAACACATTTATATTGGATCGATACTTAACTTCGAAAATGAAGATATTGTCCTCACCAAGTTTGTTTGCTGTAGAATGATAGCTGGATTAGGCATTTGAACGTTGTGAGATTTTGACCTCAATAAAGGCTATAGATTCATTGTTTTCTTTTCAATTGTGAATAGCAAATTACTATGTACTTGTTAGAGATCTGATAGAAAAAAACGCCTGATATTCGGATGCTAAAATAGCAAACATATCATCAACATAACAAAAATATGAGTACAGATTGTCGACTGCCCATGGCTACTCCATAGATTTTGTGATAATATAAGTGTTAATGAAAAGAAACTGGATGTTAAATGTACAAAAAGAATTTGAATGCGTTTGAGAACAAGAATAGGAAAAGGTAAAAAGATCATGTTACATAACATTCTATTATAGTATATCAATATGCTAACATTTTATATTTAATTTAATTCTTCAATCTTTTTAAATTAAATTGTATCTACTCTATTTATTGTATTTAATAGAATAAATACTATCTGATATAATAGATTACAGTATATTACAGTCTATAAACTAGGAACATACCACAGTGAGCTTGTCCCCAGCAGTGCTTCCAAAAAGTGCAGCATGATGTCCAGTCTGTGACTCCCACTGTCCGTGCAGATCGTAAGCCATAATGTTGATGAAGTCAAGGTACTTGGCCATCGAAGGAACATCGTAAGCAGTATCAACGGTGCTCGATCCCGCAGCCACGGCAGCTGTTAACAAAAGACGGGGCTTTCCAGACTTTTTGGCCTCACGCTCGAAGGCCAGTCGACAGTCTTTCACCCAGAGACCAAAGTTCTGCTTGTCCTCAGCAGGGCTGCCTCGGTTGGCGGGATACTCCCAATCGAAGTCGAGACCGTCGAAGTCGCGCTCTCGTAGGAATTTGATAGTAGACTCACAGAAGGCAAGTCGATTGGCAGCGGACTTTGCGATAGCGTGGAAGGGAGCGGCGGCCACATTCCAACCGCCAACTGCAATCATGGTCTTAACCTTAGGGTTCTTCTTCTTCAAGGCCATGAACTTCGGGTACCTGTGTATGGATAGATTTAGATGCTGTCAGGTATGTTGTTTCAGGTTCTTAACTCTCAAACCCTGTTGTTGTTATCGGTTGTTTATCGTGGTTTCCATTTAGTATGGTTCCAAACAAAGAAAATAAATATACCGTTTGATGTATATGGTTCTTCATATCTCCAGTAACCAGTTTGGAATACTATAAGGAGTATATATTTATATTACATTTATACTGTTTATGCATGTTTGTATATATTCAAGAATAACATTTTGTATCTCTTAATTTTGCACAATTAAAAAAAATACATTTTATATAACTTCATGAAATGCCATCATTAAAATACGTGTACATAGGCTTCTATACTATTGTTTTGTGAAAAGTATATTTTATAACGTTAGTTAGATTAAAATAAAATTGTCCCTTGACGCATAAAATTCAAAGGAAAATACGAAACTTCAGTCATTATTCAGTTTAAATACTTCTTCAATATATTGTATGTATGTTGCATATTATTAAATATCATAAAAGCATTGCCAATATAACGTACAGACGTACAGACTGAAAACTATAATTTTATAAAATGAGATTAGCTCTAAATACACCTACAGTGATATTATTTAATGTTACATGAAGTAAACAACTGAACACAATATATATTTCCACTACCCGTATGTATCTTCTTACAAAGTTTCTTAAATTTATGATTGTTTTAGTTTTATATGTAAAACAAAAAATTTCTAACATTCAATTGAATAGAAATCTGACACATAGTAATATTTCGCCCATTATTAATTTAAGGTCAAATAATAACTATCTACGTTTAAAACAATAATTCTATCTATTATTAATAACTGTGAATAAGCTCACATGGTGCCATCATTCCACTCGTATTCAGCCAGATTGTTCCCATTGAGCTTAGCGAAGGAGTAGACCAGATGAGAGCAAAGAGTGGGGTCGATATCATCTGGGAAGAACTTACCACGTCCAGCTCGATACTGAGCCCAGTTGGTGTGGTAACAGATCATCTTGTATTCCGCTGGAAATAAAATTTATTTCTGAACTTAAATAAACCTAATTGAATTATTGCTAATTTCTCTTTGAAAAACAAATTAACTATATTTCAATGTCATATTTTTTTCGTGATTTAATATTGAAAAATAAGATGACATGTAAGATATTTTTACTTACTTGAATCAACCAATATGGTAAAAGCGGCCAGAAGGAGAATAGAAAATAATGATGTCATAGTTTTTTCAGTCTAAAAAATATTGAATAGAAATTTGTTTAATAGGTACCTAAGATTATATAGTGCTATGCAATTATATGGGTAAAATCCATTAATAGTACGGTTAACATATTTAAATTTATAAATATATTTTTTATTTTAATTTTGGATGCATGCATGTATGTATAATACAAAAAGGACTATTAAAATACTAATGCCAATATTTATCACAATAATATGTAGTATATATGAATATTATATATATTTCCAGTTATTAATTTTATGAAACGTATATTTAAAAGAATTATCAATCAATACATATATTTCTAGATATCTCTAATTCATATTTATTAACACACGTATGTCAATCATTTCAGTATTGTGTATATAGTAAATAAACAATAAATATACTTTTGGATGTACACTGATTGACTACAATTGATACATTTGATTTATTTACATATTCCATTATATTGTATGTATGTTGCATATTATTAAATATCATAAAAGAATTGCCAATATAACGTACAGACGTACAGACTGAAAACTAGAATTTTATAAAATGAGATTAGCTCTAAATACAGCTGCTAGTATAAGCAGCTAGTCAGAATATTAAGCAACCGTAAGTCAGATATCAACCGTTCTTTACAACTATATTTGTTTAAATAATTTTTACCAGTTAATTTAATATGTTTGTTTTTTAATTTACTTACACTTAGACATTACCTCATATAATTAATTTATATTTTTTAATAAATCAATTATTATAAACAATTAATTGAAACACATATTTCATCATGTGTTCTGCAAAATATTATAATTGGAATACAATAATGGAACATATGGGATCAGATTATGATATATATGATTTTAAACCTATGAAAAATATTGGAACACATACTACAGAATATAACACGTATTCTAATTAATTAAAAAAAAATGGAATAATGTGTATTGTTCTAAATGTGTTCTAATTTCATAGTGTCTATTATTCATTTCCTTTATATTTTTAAATGAAAAAATTGCATGTATAATACTCAGATTTACTTATTTCCTAAGCGACATCATTTTAATAAGAAATATATTTATTTAGATTTAATTTTTTGTTAGGTTTGACATCTACATATTTTTATATTTTTAAATAAGGCTCACATGAGTAAGATCTGAATATAATATGTATAGGTCTTACTCATTACTGTATATTATACAGTAGATCCAAAGATTTGGATTTAGGTTTGTATTTGGTCAATTATATTATTTAATAATGATGTTATAATGAAATGTGTTAATAAAGATAATTAACACGTTAATTTTTGCAACAAAAATATATCCAATGACTGTTTTGGATCCTTTTAAATGCCGTATTTGTTTTTCTATACAATGTCAAGTTAATCTTCAGCATATCGGTATTATAGCTGATCAGAGCATATTTTAGGTGTATATTTAAATGATAAATACATAATATTTCATTATATATTAAATTATATTATATAGGAATTATATGTATAACATAAAAACGACTTTCAAATTTGTATAATATTCTTACGAGTTGCTATTTAATAAAATAATTTATTACAAATAATCACTTACTCAAATTGTCCTTTAACAGTAACCACAAATTAAATAAAACGTTACTCTTACACTAATTAACACTATTTATATAGGAACACCAAGATATTTAGTCAAACAACCGGAAGTTCGCAGTACATATTTACATTTAATCAGCAGTAAATATTTGTTATATGTTGCTCACGTACGTCACCCACTTAAGAGACCTTATTAGGTAGAATTTGATTAAATTATAAAACAGCAATTATTTTTAATAGTGAAAGGATAGGTTCAGTTGTTAAAAAATAATGAATGTACTTCAGTTACATATGTTGTTGTATTAAGAATTTTTTTAATTTTATAATTATTATAGTATGTATTATTATGTTATATGTACTTGCATATTAATAAAGTGCAAATTAAAATGTAGATTTGGCGAAATTCAAGACAAAATGTTTCATTAGAAAATAGAAATGAAATGAAATGAGAAATAAAATCTCTCTCTGCTCACAAGATGTTACAATTATTATCGAGCCACATCATCAACCGGCGATGCCCTCTATTAAAGTGGGGCCTTACCGCTGCGCTAAGATGGGAGAACAGACTATTCGTATGGTCCATCTTATTACCCTGGACAATGATGCTACTCTTCAAGTCTCTAGTTTTTACAAGTTTCTAAGGCCCACTAACCAGTGGTGAGGTTATCGAGTTCCCCTTGGTCAAGGACGAGATAGCACCAGACGAGCCACGCGATCATCTACGGACCAGCGTAGGCTGGATAGAGTTTCTAGCTCAACAAAAGCTGCAAGGTTACCTATCTTATCTCGAGACGACTACTCTATGTAAGGCTTTAAGAGACCTCTACCTGGCCACACCTACGCTACCACTTACCTGCTCTCCTACCTCAAACATATACTGGGCTAAGATGTCAAGTAATGTCTGCGGATTTGACTAAACAGGCCATCGAGCGATTAAAGTTACGAAGATGTCTATACCGGGCCGCTGTCAATTTATAATGTAATGCAATGCAAGAAGAAGGTCTCTGTAACGCCGAAGAAACCCGCTCTGAAACTCGTACAAATGCGTTTCTGTAGGCTTTAGCAATGGATCAGGGAGTGACGTGCGACTGCTAAGTATACAACCATATGTTAATCTTGTTTTCTCAAAACGCTAACTATCCTCTTTCTCCTTCTCCATTTTTTACTAAGTATTTAAAGATTGTTCCAGTACGTACAATATGTTTATAAAATATTTATTAAGATATTAATTGCTCAATGTTAGACACTCTTTGTCATTGTTGTACTATTATTTAAATGTTTTGTCCATCAAATTATACGTTTTATATCTTTTTATATTTATCTTGACTTCTTATTTAGCCCTATGCACCCGTGTTAAAATAAATAGAAAAAATAGGGAGTTTATCCAAACAAATAAGTATATTTCAGTTATAACGTGTTCCTTTTATACAGTTTGAGAAATTGAAACCGAAGCTGGAATTATTCCAAAACTGTGAAATATAATTATATCATTTTTTAAATAATAAACCGGGTACACTAATTGTTAAGACCATATAGCAGTATAATGATAATATAATAATTATTTGAATATAATATATCTATAGCTATTTTGATAATTGCGTTAAATTAATTTGTCTAAAATAATAACTAATAAAATAAAATGGTTGCATTCAAATAATTTCAATTTATTATAATTACTATCTGAATTATAAGTATATGTGAAAAGTTTTTTTTTAAATTAAATTACTAACCTAATTACATTAATATACTAACCTTATTACATAAATATTATTAACAAATTTAACAATATTTCTTTCATCGCACTAATAAACTAACCAATAAAATCATAGATTTCAACTCTCGGCTACACTTTTTCCTGACAACGCGACAATTTATTGTTTTCCCCTTACACGGATAATTTGGTTGCCCAACCAGGTTGTCTGACAACCAAATTACTCGTGTAAGTGTGACAACAATTTGGTTGGGCAATAAACCGACCGTGTAAGTGGGACTTTATGATACTGTATGTCATTTGAAGCAACGTTGCGGTATAAGTTAGAATATTATGTTTTATAGTTATGCTTGTGTTAAGAATTATCTATGAGGAAGTTTTTAATTTGCATAAAATATCATAAGTTAAGATCTTCGTAAAAGTATGACGATTTATGAAGAATAAGAAATGATGTTAATCTCTCAGAAAGGTAACGAGGTCTAATTTGAATGTCTTTCAGGAAAAGAATTGGAAAGAGCATGATTATTCTGTCTAGTGAGTTGGAATAATATGCTAAAATTCGAAGCTAAACCCCCATCACAGGTAGACTCCTACAGACCCGTAAGCCTCACCTCCTGCATTGCGAAGGTTATGGAAAGAATGGTTGCAAACAGAATAATGTATATGGCTGAGGAAAGAGGGTGGATCAACATGGACCAAGCAGGTTTTTGTAAGAATATGTCAACAGAAGACCAGCTGGCCAAAATCACGCAACACATCAGTGATGGTTTTCATAAAGAAACATCAGAACGTACGGTTCTAGCACTGCTCGATTACAGCAAAGCGTACGACACTGTCTGGAAATACCGTCTCCTGCGAAGAATGATAGATAAAGGCGTGCCTGCTAGGTTTATCAAGTGGATCAGAGACTTCCTCCCAAGAAGAGCGAGGATCAGAATAGAGAACACCGTCGGTAAGAAGATAATACTTAAGCAAGATTTATCTCAAGGCGCCGTGTTATCTCCCATACTTTTCTTATTCTACATTTACACACTTAGAGAACTAATACCCGAAGGAATTCACATCTCGATGTACGCTAATGACACAGCTATTTCGTCAACTCACAGATCGAAGATTATGGCAGTGGAAACCGTACAAGATGGAATCAACATCATAGCCAAGTGGAGTACTAGAGAGAAATTAAACCTGAATGCTAGCAAATGCGAAACGGCTTTTTTTCTACGGACACGAAAGAAGCAGATTGGACACAAGATATTAGAATAAATGATAAGCTTTTGAAATGCAATCGAAATCCCACTTTTCTTCGGGTAACATTTGACAGTACCCTTTGCTTCAAGAATCATGTAGAAAATGTTGCCAAGAAGGTTGTGAGAAACAGCAGAATCATCAGCAGCACAGCAAACAGAGAATGGGGTTGGAATGCAAAAAAAAAATCTTCTCAGTTTGTATTTTGGGATTTATGAATTATGGAGCGGCAGGGTGGCAAGCATGGCTATCTAAGACCAACAGAGAAGTTTTGGAAAGTGTCCACAATAGGGTCCTCAGAATTATGACAGGTCAACTGCAATCATCTCCAGTTGAAGCACTCAGACTAGAAGCTAGAGTAACATCATACGAAAGTATCATCTAGAGAAACATAGCCAGAGCCTACCTGAAAGCCAAATGCCTTCCATCGAGCAACCCAAGAAACATACTTATCTCCAGAAATATTACTCAAAGATCAAAAATAAGGAGAAGCGGAAGAAATAAAGCATTGAAGATCTTGAAAAAAATAGAGCCAGATACGGATTGGGAAACATTGCAATATGAAAGACTAACAACAGCCAAGTCGCCACCATGGAGCTGGATCAGCAACAGAAAATGGATTTGCAGTAGCAAACTGAAAGCAGACACCAATAAATCTGACAACAAAGAGATACTAGTCATGGACGCTCTCAACACCATCAGAGAGTGGAAGGTTGAGAACATCATCTACACCGACGGTTCAGTTGAAGCTGGTGTAAGAAACGGGGGTAGCGCAGCTATCATCACACAAGAAGACCCCACTGAACCTAAGATCCTGACCAAATTACAATGCAGAGGAAGCGTATGTATGGACATGCTCATTTGAAACTGAGATTAGTACCATCGATATGTCCATTGATTGGCTTATAGAACAAGGGGAACCTGATGCTCTAATTTGTACTGACAGTCAGGCATCGATAATAGCTCTTGAATCCAAACTTCATAGCCAAAACCACGTTGTAGATAAGGTCAGAAACAAGCTTGATAATTACCAAGGTAAAATCGTCCTACAATAGGTTCCAAGCCATGTCAGTATAGAAGGCAACGAACTAGCAAATACTGCAGCAAAAGAAGCTACGACAGACACCAACAACACGCTGTACTCCACTCTCAGGTGAAAAAGTATTTCCAACCTCATCAGTAGATCCATCAAAGATAAAAAGACTAGTCACCCTATTATTTTGGAGACCTACAATTCCAAAAGAGTGCATCTTGACATCAGGAAGAAAGAGTTCAGATTAGTCCATCTAAGATCTGGTCAACATTTCAATCTCCAAAAAATCAAAGCCCGCATGACGGGCGAAGACCCTATTTGCCAGAGAGGCAATCCTACGTACACGCATCTTCGGTGGCTCTTTTCCCCCTCTCTCGTCTCTTTCTGAGAACCCCACAGCGATCGACGCATTCGCTCAACTTACGTTGTGATACTACGTCGACCTCAACAACAACAACAACAACCAGGACTTCCACAGAGAGCAGTCCTAAGCCCTGTCTTGTTTTTAATCTACATCAACGACGTATTAGAAGTCATACCGAAAGGAGTCAAAATAAGCATGTTCGCAGACGACTTAGCTGCTTGGACCAAAGATAGATCTCTGAAAAGAGCAACGGAAAGGCTAGCAGAAACCGCCATATGTATAGCCAAGTGCAGCGAGTCGTGGATAATGGAGCTGAGCATAGGAAAATGTGAAGTAGCGGTATTCAGCATGGACGCAAAGGACGCATCTTTTATACCCAAAGTAACAGTCAATGGGAAAGAATGCATGCATAACCCTAATCCAACATTCCTCGGAGTCACATATGACAGAAGACTCACATTTCGTGAACATGTTATTAGAGTGACAGACAAAGCTAAGAAGAGAATGAAGATGCTGAGAGCTGTCGCAGGTACAGACTGGGGATTCGACATTGCACTACGGAAGGCTACCTATGAGGCCATGATCAGAACCACCCTGGAGTATGGGTCCGCAGCTTGGATGCCTTGGATCACGAAAG
>JAYRBW010023575.1:0-12545 GCA_036023295.1 Invenusta paracnida
GAATCTAATCTAACATTCGACCGTTCTAATCTAATATTTTAGATTAGAGTGGTCTAATATGTTGCATACGGCCCCAGGTTTCATCCTACGGATTACCAAAAATTCAAACTTAACGCTTTCCCAGAAGTTGCACTCTTCCATGGTTTTTCAAAATATTCCAGCAACAACAGTAAATTTTTGGTGACTTAGAGCAAACTTATTTTTTCGCCCTAAAAGAAGCCAAATACACTGACAATGCCAGTGAATTGTATACCCAATGAAATGTTATTGTGAGGAGGGGTACTTTGGATATATTCAACGATACTTAAATACCAACATTAATAAACACCGCAACGCTTCTTCCTCAATCGCTTCCTTTCTGTGTACCCAAACCCTAAAATCTTGCTTGATAATAGTAACAGTCGATTAACTTTTATCCTTGAGGTCTATAATTAACATTACAAAATCCTTTTTTACATATGTTATTATTCATTAACTATTAGAGTAAGTTTATTATTGATGTACACATCAATACGTGAATACAATTAGCTTAAATATTTAATAGTAAATTAGTTAACAATAAATATAAAGTATAGATAACTAAAACTGAATTCAAAGATTTAAGATATTTCAAAATATACAAGTGAAATGGCTTGTTTTAATTTCGTGCTGATATTCACCAAAATTGTAGCCCTTAATGTCCCAAATAATAAACCTGACCTATTAATCCTGGCTAGCTCTGTACTAGCTGAAGAGAGAATCGATTGCAAATTTTCAACAGTCTCAACATTGCGCTTCATTTCATCGAAGTTAAGGACCTCCTGCCGCTTAAGTCGGTCAAGGTCACCAGTAACGTTGGACAGTGAGGCTTCGAGGCGCTTATTGGCTGAGGCCAACTCCTGTTCAGCCTGTTCCCGGCGAACATTGAGTCGAGTGGATGCGACGTCGAAAACAGTGGCGATATGTTGCGGCCAGCGGAACAGGTTCGAGTTGTGCTGCAGATCGTCGACTGAAATTATTTGTAAATTTTGTAAAGTAAACATTTTGTAATCACCAATTAATTGAAGTATATTTAACAGCATTCAAAAGAAAAATATTTTAGTAATACAAATTATATAAATAAAAATCCGTAGATATTTAGAAAACTGTTCACCAATTGATTGCATTTGTTCATTATAAGATATATTTTACTAATTCCCACATTTTTGGTATGATGTACATGTATTATTAATATTTAATTAAAGTTTTAGCGGTTGTTACTCCGTCAAACTATATTTAAACACTGTTTAAAAAAGAAAACATGTTAGACATTAATATGGATTAACTGAAGACTATTTTATTTTAAATTATACTAATAGTTTAGATATATATTTTTTTGGAATCAGTATTATGAATTATATATTATGTATTTAATGGATAACATTACATTTAGTATACACGTAGAAATCGGATTTACTTCACACAGCTTATAAAAGTGATAGTAAATAGAAGAAGCCTATTCGTTATTACCAATGCAAAAAGATAACTTATGTTATCTATTAAAAGTAGAAAATACATTTTCCATCTTGTGTTGTTTCAATTTTAGGAAAATCGATATGAACTATATATTTTTTTAAAGGAATTAAAATTTTCTATTTAAATAAAAATAATGTTATTAAATTTTTATTTGATATTAAATACAAAACTTTTAATAATACTAGAATAACAAAATATATTGTTGCCATATGATTTTATAATAAAGATAGCTGATATCATCATTAATAATAAGGCCTCTAACGATATAATCCAATTTTTTAATAAACATACATAATCAACTACTCACACTGCATAATAACGTAATCAAATAGGAAGAGTAATCGTTTTGAGCACTCGTCAATCTGTCCACGTAGCTCGAACACAGTAACATCAGTACAATGGTTGAGATAGTTAACAGTAGCTACCAGCTCTTCCGTGGTTTCCGGAGTCTCGCTGATCTTATTTGACATCTCATCGAACACCTTGCAGATGCTGAATCAAAATTTAAAAAAACTATATGGAAAAAATGTTGAATACAATTTATTATTTATATATCAAAAGTGATGCTACCACATTTTCTAAATAAAATTTAACATAAACGTAAAATTATCACGAAGAATAGATATTGAATATAAGATTATATCTAAAACATAATTTGTATATATTTTTTAAACTAAATGAAATTATATACTTTAACAACACTATTAAACGTAATGTTGATATTATACATTTAATAAATAAAAATAATAATAATAATAACAATACAGAAAGATACTTGGTCTAAATCGGTATTTTCACAGTATTTACATTATATTTTGTTAACTAAATGATAACATTTAATTACTTCCAATTTATTATATTTAAAATGTTATAATAATAACCGTTTTATACAAGTATAAACCATTGACAAATATTTTAATCGTACAACTTTATTTATAAATAAAATTTATTTATTATAAAATATATTCATATATTCCACAATAAATATCTTTTAAAATTTTGAGGGGAAAGATACAAAGTCATGCATCTAAAATTTGCATAAATAACTTAATTTAAAAACTTATTTGAAAATAATTTGCAAAATTATTAAATGAAAATAGATTGATACTTTGATTCCTAGTTAACCAATAAAATTACTCGAAAGTAATGGAAATAAACCCATTTTTCATTAGAAACCTATGACAAGCAATAAAGTAAGTTAAGCACCTTCTTGTGCACTCGCGTAGATCATCAACCTCGATATTGAGGATTTGCTCCCTCAGTCGTTGAGCTCGAGCAAACAGGTCATCATTAAGTCTTGAGCAGTCGAGCATAAGTAAACTCAGCGGCACACGAATGCGGAGATTTAAAATCTCGTTCTTCAGATCTTCATAGTCGTTCACTATCTGCAGACATATATATAAAAGCAGAAGTATAGAATGCGTTACTTTTAAGTGTATTTTTAAATATAATAATACAAAATAAAAATAGTAATAGAAAAGATTTGACAATATTTAATTGTATATGCAGTTAATTCATTACTATTTAAAAAACTTTTTCCTCTAAATCTCATCGATCTCTACAAAGTCGAAGTAGGTGCTCCAATTGCGAACTCCGACCACCGTACTATTCTAGATAAATCCTTTAATACTAAGTCTAATAGTATCACTACTACCAAGAAACTTTACGATCTCAGAAAATCTAACGTTGAACACCTATACTGCATAAATCATCTACTCATAAATGGAGTGACTTCTACTATTCCGACAAAGACGTAGACGAAAAATGCATCATTTTTTATAACAACTCAAACAATATATAACAGCTACTATACCTCATCTATAACTCACTTTACAAACCGCGACAAACCTTGGATCCCTCCTGTTGTGAAGTCAGCCATTCAAAACCGCTGATCTGCCTACAAAAAAACACTTTGCTCTTTACAACCACTGGAAGCAAAATTCAAAATTATTCATTTACATAGCTAAAGAGAACTGGTCCTAAAAAGCCTCACACAACTCCAAAAATTGTTGGAAAGCAGTCAACGACATCATAAGCACAGTCCTTACGAAGTCCATTCATAACTTTTTGTAACTCTTTTAGTAGTACTTCCGAAGCAGTTAAAATGATAAACAACCACTTCAAATCTGTATTTAAACCTTAGCAGCCTTTTACACTTCCTACAAACATAAACATAAACAGTAGACCAAGTTGAACGAGCACTACAAAAACTCATACGTTCTAAGGTGACCAGCCACGACGATGTCTCTACCATCAAACGCTCTAATCAAACTCGTTCACCACAGCAGCCCCTGTAACTTGGAAACGACATCACCGCTGGGGTACAACTAATGATCTACGACTACTCCAATGCCTTTGACGTAATCGATTACAACACAATACTATCACGTATGGACTCTATTGGGTTCTTAACTGGGTTCATCAAATGGACTGCCAGCTATCTGTCTCACAGACACAAATGACGAACATAAGCAACACCATAGACTTTAAATAGAACAGTTGAATGAAATCAAAAATGAATAATAATTCATTTAAAGTCTATGAGCAACACTCATAGTTCGAGTGTTACCGTCACGTCGGGAGTCCAACAAGGATCTGTCCTAAGACCTGCTCTGTTTTACTTGGTCGGTCACATTCTCATAAAATTGTAAATATACATATATTCTAAATAAATTTTGTAATTATGTATAAATGAAAATCTCGTGACTGTTTCAGAAAACATTAAATTCAATGTGTTATACATTTCACTTAATAATATTAATTAATAATAACTATACTTTAATAATTAAGGTACATACTTTTCTTATTACAAGAAAATCGTAAAATAAAAATACACAGCATGAAACAATTATTTAATGAAAAACGAATTAAACAAACTATAATTATTCATTGCAATTAAATATATATATCCACAAAGTGCGTTTGATATATATGACTAATTTTAAAATTTAGTTTTAAATAAATGTATCACTAAAAGAGAGATATTTTATCTAAAAAGCTGTATTGGGCACAGAAAATTTGCACAACTTTTCAAGTACAAATTAAAAATGTGTAAGTCAATAATTGAATGAAATACATTATAACTATAAAAGAAATGTATTTAATGGACAACGTTTTATAAAGGCAATGCATCATAACTAAAGTTTTGTTTGATATATTTTCCAAAAAAATATATATGCTTTTCTAACTATCGCTATGACATACTCATATATATATTATAACAAAATGATATAATAAATAAAATTTGTAAAATTTAAAAATTTAAAAATTCCGTAAAAATTTGGTAAATAAATACAAAAAATAAATGAAATAACTAATTTTACTAATTTGTAAAAAGTCAAAAACGTTTAATGCCTATTACGATATGTTTCATGTATATGATGTCGAGAGAAGTAAAATATAGGATTTTAGATATCAAATATTATTGAAATATGTCCTTAAAATGTACATAGAACTATAATGGATAAATAGTATTTAAATTTAAAAATGTATATAATATAATATTTGTATTTAATATATACCGGAATATATACATATATGTGTATTAATTAAAACAATGTTACAATGTTATCAATGTATACATATATATTATATGACTGTATGAGTATAAGTATATAGGTAAATTAACATAAATATATTTATTCTTATAGTAAATATTTACATATTGTATATCTATCCCAATTCTTAAACATGGTATTCAACATATACTTTATGCATGATACAGTATCCAAAATAGTATAAATAAATATATAACTAATTTAGTTTAATATAGTTTATTTTTGCACTGCACAATATATTATACTAGAGTATATATTATATACATATCCCATTCTATACACGCTTCAATATTTCAATACTAATATATTGAGCATCAATATCTGTACAGCAGTAGTTAACTTGTTTATACTTGACATGATTAGAGAAAACAGTTTTAATAGTTTAATAGCATGTATTGCTTGCTATCGAGAGTTTTGTAAAGCATACATAACTAATCAAAATAAATGAAGTTCGCAGAAAAAATGGAATATTACAATGTCACAAGGTGTTATCACAATCAACAATCTTAAATGTCACATATTTTATGTGCTAGATAAAGTAAGATAGCTAGATAATTAAATAAATATTTCAAAGTATTATCATAGATAAATTTATCTATAAACAGAGTTCGCAAACTTAAAGTTATTTTAGATAATCGTTTATCAAGACTTTCTATTAATCGAACGAAAATCCAATAACATTCTTGAATGTTGTTTAATGCCGAGAATTAATTCGTTGAATATATAAAGTATGTTTCCTTGAAAAATATTAACTATGACAGCAATAAGACATAAAAAAATTAAGCTAGAAGTGACACAGGCTATTTATTTATTGTAATAATTTTCCATAAAACAAAATTGTTAGTCATTAATTATACTTTCAAAAAACAAATTTTCAAAATTAATACAAAATGTTACTAAAATCTACGATGGTCCTAAAATAGACGTTTATTATCGAAATGTCGTAATATAGTTTCGTGAATATAGCTTACTTCAAAAGACATTATCTGTTACAAACATGTTGCGTGTTATTAATACAAATATAATCATACACGTATAGTAGATTTATATTGATGAAACATTAATTTATGTTTGTAGAAATGTTACCTTCATAAACGCCTCAAAGTTTTTCTCCAATTCAATTTCAAGTTCTTCATCTTCACGGACATCTGGGCATTTCTGAAAATATAATTAAATATGTTTATTTCTAAAACATTTCAATTCTTAAGCGATGATGGATCCAAGACATATTTAAAAATGAAGAAAATATTAAAAATTAATAATTGAAAATAACTATGCTACGCTACTTTTATTTTCAACAATTATGTGACTAAAACAACTGTACAAAAAGTAAATATCAACAATTCTATAAGTAAATTATAAGTTGGTTTTAAGAAATCTTACTTCCTACCTTAAATATTTTAACAATAAATACAAACAATACAATACGTTTAAATAATAAAACAAATTATTTCATTTTTTTTAATAAATGATATATAATACAATAAATAATAAACCGAATTAGTTAATATCTTATTTTATTAAAAAAATTTATGTAAGTACAAATAAGTTATGCAAAATTTAAAATAAAAACTTTATAGATATATAAAAAGCTACATTCATAAATAGCTTACTAGCTTTCTTCCATTAAAATTTTAATAACAAACATATTAAAATTTAACAAATTTAAGATAATACATGAAACAAAACATACGCTATGAAACATGGTGGCTTACAAATAATCACAGTTCTTTTATATAAAATGTAGTTAACCATAATGCTTAAATAATAGTGTAAAACTATGAAAAACAATAAAATAAAATAAATATATATTCTAACTGAAATATTATATACATTTATACATTATATATATTCTCATTTGAAAAATATAGCCAGCTTTACTATAATTTTATTGTTAAATAAATTTGTATTACTAGATAAAACAAAACATTAATATTAACATTAACATTAGATTAATGAAAATATTATTATTTAATACGTATTAAATGTATCTACTTGTAAACTCGTACATGTTCTAATAAGATACATTTCTTTATTTCAGATTTATATTACGTGTATAGAATGTACGAAATATAAGCAATACTAATAAACTACAATATGAAATATAAAATGTAATGACTGCATGTATACAATTTTACTAAGATTTTTAAACGTTTTTAGAAAACGAATAAAGAGTTCTTCATATTTGTTCGTCATAAACAAATATTACATTGATAGTCTTTATTACATGACGGGATGAATTACTAGAAACTTCTGTGTAAATTAATTGAGGTGACTTGACAAATCATACAAATGTCTTCAATAAGTCTGTCATTGTTGTTCAACTTTAAGGCTGCTCTGTTCCTTATACAAAAAAATAAAAGATAAATAGTGCGACTGAAAGACTACCTTTTTCTTGACCAGGAGCGCCTGTCTTTCCCGGACGAACTTCTTCCCCGTGACTTCGGCCCGATTGTTGAGCAATTCCGCGTACTTCTTGTAGATATTGAGGTACTTTAAGGGACCCAGAGTATTTAATTTGAAAATCCCTTGAACTCTCTCTGTGTAGCGTCGGATCAACTGACTTGTCTGACTTACTGATCGGATGTAGATCAATTGAGACTTCATCTCCCGGAAGACCAGCGTTTCTATCTGTTTAAAATATTTCAGAACAAGTATATGTTACTTATATTCTTAACATAGTTTACTTAATAATAAGTGTTTACACAATATTTTGTAAAATCCACAGAATGATATCGTACATATTTATATCGCACATACTAAACTCTAAAAACAGAAAATATCAATATATTATTAATATACAATAATATCTACACTATAATGTCATGTATACTAAAAGATAGCATATGATAATAATATAATCTAGTATATACTTTACTTCTGTCAAGATCCCATGAAAGGTACGAATGTTTAATTTAGTTATTTTAGTGAAATTTATGTTGAGCAATATTTTTATTACTTAAAATTCATTTTTTAAACCTACTACATAAATAACAAACCATTATCAATATTTAAAAAGAGAAAGGTGGTAAGTAGCGGCTTTTATCACTCTACACATGAATAGGATGTTTAACATCGAAAATGTATGTTACAATTAATATACAACATTGCGCTATTTACCTCTTTTTTCTTTTTAAATTAACATGCTGTTAAGAGAATCGGATAGATATATATTTTCAGTGTCAATATTATTTTAAAGTTTAATTTCCGAAAAAAATACTTTCTCTGCATTGATTTTAATATATAAAAGCATAAATCGATGTCGTCGATGCTGAAAAGTTATTATAATAAAGAAAATCAATACATACTCATTAATTAACGGAATGAAGGAACTCAATAACAAACAATATATAGCTAGTAGTCTCTCAGACAAGCAATAATTTACTCGCGGCAATCTTTCAGCAGCGGCTACCATTTTTTGCAAACACCCAACCAGCACGTCACTAATGTCGGAAACAGACGGTTCAAAAATTATTCTCGGTTCCTTGACACAGAGCTTGGCAATCAAAACCGGCCGTTGGACAAATTTAAGCTCGTCATATTCGCCGGTGTAATCATTTCCTTTCTGTGAATTTGCAAGGCAGTGAAAAGGAAACAAATATAAAATTCGATATAGACACATATTACTATATATAAGAAGGTAGTTACTTTTCTACTTTCATTTATATTTATAATACATAGCGTAATATATTTTGAACACAATATCTAAATTCAGTATAGCACACGTGTATATAATATAATATTAATACTACTTAAAAAACCCTCTTCTTTCTGTAGCAAAAGTAGTGAATTCAAAAATGAATTCTTAAGTGATGAAATATAAAAATGTTATAATTCATTCGATATAAACATTTTGTGGTAGTTAAGCCCAAGTTTCTTAAATATGAAAAAGTAAAACAGTTTAACTCTTTGGCTATTGATTGATTTTTTAAATTATTATTTTTTTATTGTTTCAATTTCTTGAAATTATTCTATTAATTTTTAAAATCAAGCATTTCTAGTATGATGGTGAGCTTAGTAGTCATTTTTAAAGGTACTTAACCTTCAGTTTACAACGTTGTAATTAAATGTTAGTGTATACATTATGAACCATGACTCGCTCATTGTAAAATACGCCAACATTAATAATGAGCAGGTCTGGATTTCAAACGGGTCACCGGCTTTGTAGACTGGGCATATTTAGCACTAAGCCAAATTTAATATTCATATTTCATTGTCGTCACACGGCATCTTTCGCTGCATTCATTAAATGTGTATCTCTAATGATGGCATACGATGATGGTGAAGTATTAGTATGAAATATATTTCCCTATAAAACAAAATGATTTTATTTTAATAACCATTTTAACAAACAAAAAATGATACTAATATTGACATTGTCATAGTCATTAATATTAATACCTAACTATAATGAAATACAATTTTAAATGTACATATTATCTAACCATTCCAATAATTAGACATGCTAATCTGTAATAATAACACTTTCATAATAACAATAATAAAATATACTATCACTATATGCATTCTATGAAGTTACAAATAGTCATTAATTAAAAACATGTTGTAAAAATTAGTTGCAATGTAATTCCAACTATTTGGCATTCTTATTTCCCACAATTCATTTACTCAAGTTAAGATTAAATATTATAACATCTATTCTGCAAATACTTGAATATTAACTCATGATAACAACAACTGACAATTCATTTTAAATCATAAATCATGAAATTTAATCACAAGATTATTGTTTTTGTGTATTTTTAATTAAGTCCATTTCACATGGAAAAATATGAAAAATTGTATTTCACATTTTACAAAGAAAAATATATGCAAATGAGTTTTTTATAACAATTTTGCTTCACAGTTAAGAATTTTTCCTCTTATTTAATGTTAATATTATAAAAATAAAATTAATATAATTAATATTAAAGAAATACCTCTTCAAGGTTAAATGTTCAAAAAAATGCACAATTAAAGTAAAACTTTATATATTTATATATAATTAATCTTATAAGAAAAAACAAAATATATATAAAACAATTTAATGACAAACTATAATATCTATAAAATAAAAGTAACGATGTGCAAATAAGGATAGTTTGTTGTGGTTAAATAGAACCCCTGTAAAAAATTATTTCGCAGTTGCTATGCATATCTCTTTAATATCTTGTGCATAATGCTATCATTTACATACATGATTAATTGCAAATACGAATAAAGAAAAGTGATACGAAAGATTTTTTCATAATATAGATAAAGATTTGAAAACTATTTTATTAAAATTTTGTTTTCTACATTTCAAATGTTATAGACAATAATATTAAAAAGAAATCTTTAGCCCTAAAAAAATACGTGTTTTTATTACAAAAAAATCATTATTATTTTACATATCATATTTGACCAAAAATTTAACATTAACACATGTTTTGGGTTCAATGTTGAAAATATAGATTTTCCTGCAATATTAATATTAAAATATAAATATTGATATTTTCTAATATTTTGCGTTTTTGTTTTCAATAACTTACTAAATATAATATGTAAGATGTACAGAAAATACTATATATCTAGGTATTCCTATTTATTCTTCAGAGTGAACCTTCACATTCAACTATACAGACTATTCATAAACTAAATAATAGAAGTCTTTACATTCAATTCAGAACATTACTGAAGGTTGTGATACATAAGAAACTGATGCGTAAGCTTTAATAAATAGCACAATAATAATAATATTGAAAAATTACCTAATCATAAAGAAATAAATATTTACAGCAATCTTGCCCCTGTATAAAGTGGGTTTTTTTGCGCAAACAAGTAAAACTGAAACAAATGATTATTGACATGTTAATTAATTAATTTTACTTTATTTATGTCATTATTTAATGTAGTGAAATAAATACATATACTCATTGTGGCAATGTTTAGTTTTACTTTTAGTAAACAAGTTCTGAAAAAAGATTTACTGACAAACATTTGACTGATTAACGTTAAAATATTATTGATATAAAAGAAAGAATATTTTTAAACAATATCTACATTTAACATTAATGTGAGTATTTTAATTAATTACTTAAAAATGAATTAGCAGACTATCTATTTTTTTAAATACACAGACATAATATTTCTTACATATAAATATAATCATACTTAGTTAAAGAAAGAAGTCGTAAAATAAATGTGTGCTTAACCAGTATATGTATATATTATTACAAATGAGTAGTTGAAATATATTCAAAATATTAAATTAGACATTAACTTAAAGAATATTTATAAATGTTTTATAACACAAGGCCATGGTTACAAAATATTATTTTCATAGGTTTCTTATGTATGCTGAAATTAAACTCATTTTATTTCCCCTTTAAAAGGCAATTTTTAACTGATTATTAACGATATTATATATTACCCAAAATAATGCATATGTTGCTAATTTAGTTATTGAAAAATGTAAACGACATTTTTAGTTAAATTTAGTCAAGTTATAATTGTATAATAAACGGTTAAAAAAGTAACTTTCATTATAATGGTAATCACTTCTTTTACTAGTGAAATAGAAATTTTGAATGTCTCAAACACTCCAGCCCACGATTATATTAGCTCTATATGAGAGGAAGTTTAAAAATGTTACATATATTATGTAGGTCTACTTATTCATTGATAATATTATGAGTAAATTATTTATTAAAATACTGTTTTACATATGATACTATACCTATATTTAAAGCATGTATCTAGTAAAAATAATGTTTTGTGAGTTCTCAGGCTATTAATTATACCTAGACTGAACATATATATTCAGTCTATATAACTCCACTTTCTACTACACGTACTATCACACGTTATTTTATAATAGTATAAAAATATAGTCATTGTAATTGAAATTGATAGTCTTTTACTGATGTACTATTATACGTATACATTAAGAATCTAAATATTTTAATTTTTTTATAATTCGTAAAGTTTTATTACACTAATTACAATATTAAATTAATATTTTCTACTCGAAAATAGTTTCTTAAAAACTGTTTATGTGATTCCGTATTCTACTCTAATAATAGTATAGCACTTATTATTCTTTCCGTATGTTTGGTTACAAGAAGTCTGTCTAGCCGAATTAGGATGAGGTAGACAACCTATATAGATAACAGCCTGTATAATAGACAACCTACCATGTTGTGTAACAATTGAATACTTAGATGTATTCAAAAAAAACATGTTCCCGTATTTCCCTCTAGATTTATTTAATTAAAATACCCCTCAAACGTTCAATATATTGCTCTGAATGTCTTGAAAATATCATTCAAAATCAAATTGTTTAGCTTTTTTCTCTCTACTGTTCTGCTTCTTTTGAGTTTAATTTTTGCTAGATATGTATATAGTGGTAATATATTAAATAAGCAAACCGGATAACATTTCACCCCTAATAATTGCAACAAAATATCTGAATTGTGGGGCATAATCATATCGCACGTGCTAATTGTGCACTAC
>JAYRBW010023586.1:0-12544 GCA_036023295.1 Invenusta paracnida
TAGCTCAAGTCAAATATATTTTTAAAGAGCTAACATATTTTACGCTTATTTCAATTCTTTTATGATATGAGCTAACAAACTTTTTGCCATTTTTGGCTAATAATAATATGATAGTTTTTTGTTATATACCTATTTTATCTTGATACTATATATATGTTATTTTATGTTGTGTTTTTTTAAAGCGAAATAAAGATATTCATAAATTAACAAATTAACAAATGAGTTCCTCGCTAGTGCAGCACGCTAGCACTGCAGTAGCGCACTAGTATTGTGTAATTTCTTTCATTTTACAAGTTAGTTGTCAGCATAGACTTTAAATAGAACAACATTAGTAATTCATTTAAAGTAAAAAATGTCAACTATAAAAAATAATTGTAGTGCAATTTTGGATAAAATCCTATCATTTTGTTTAGGCTTAGTGTAACATTATGTTTTTAAGTTTTTAAAAGAGCCAACCTTATTTTTATTTCGTTTTTTTACGATGATTCTAACAATATAAGTTTTGTTCTTACCAAACCAATAGGTAGCTGTCTATTTTATTCTAAAGTGAGCTATTTTTATAACGTGTAAGATAGGGAAACAGTGATTGCTATGTAAAAATATCATTTTTCTCATATCTGGGATATTTCCAATATATATTGAAAATTTCATCCAAATCGATTAAAGTTTAGGGTATGTTATTGGGTCTGAACAAGAAGAAGAAGAAATAGAAGAATAAGAAGAATAATGACGAAAATGTCGATATTTACACCTTGATATCTTGGGTTCTATAATAGTTATGAAGCTTAAAATTGACTCACTGATACATTTTCGGCGGCTCTCTATGGTAGAAGTTAATCATTTCAAAATTATAAAAAATGACCGTTCTTGCAACTTGGTATTCTAATATACCTTCTGTACGTAGGTTGCTTGCATGAGCTAACAACCTACTACCGTAGGTTTAGATACATAAACCAATAAAAGAAATCTATTACACTTTTACAAAAAATAATATATCACGTTATATTGATAAGTTTGAATACTGTAAATTTAACGCGAAAAAGCTATGATTGGCGTTAGAGTTGACAACATACTTTTGGAAAGAAATGTTTTATGTATAATTTTATGTAATAGTTTTCATCAATATGGATAATACATATAATATGTCATCTTAATGCGTGTTTAATAAGTGCGCATTTAATATAAATATGTCATACAAATTATATTGTATAGTTCTTTTATAATTAAAATGTATCTTCTTTATCTACCTAAATCATTTTCGTTATTAATCCGTTTGTACAAAGCACTTGTAACCTACGTACAATTGAAATAAAATACTACAAATTCCATTTATTGACACAATATTCATGCAATCTCTGGGCCACTTATCACTCTAACATAAACAATTCAAAATAAATACATTTTTAGTTGACATTTACTGAGCGTGCTAAAGTTTGACAATATTGTTCTGAAGTAACTCTTTGAATACTAACATCAATATCTATCCCAGCATCAAACGTTCACAGCGGGGAGACTATTTTATATATCACATAGTTTATTTTTAACAATATTTTTATTTTTTTATATGTTATCATTTAAAGTATAATAAACATGTTTTTGCTAAATTTAAAATATGTAAATCTTAATAGTGAAAAACCAATTTAAATAGTAAAAATGGCCTAATTTCCCAAACAAAATGATGTGTTAGTTCACCTGCTGATAACAATATATTATATCTTATATACAAATTAGTTTAAATATCATAATTGTATAATGTTTTACATAATAATTTATTTCGTCATCCCTGTGATGGAACCTTCTATCTACAAAATTACGATTTTTCAGGAGACATAAAAAACGTATTATTATTAGAACCGATTGTTCAATTAAATTTAAATTTCGTATATTCTAAAAGTATACTAATCTACACGATGTATATGTTGAATAATATATTAAAACTTACCAGAATTAAGTATGCAATAGAAAGATTATCATCTGCTTTATAATGCGTATGATGAAACCTTCTATCTACAAAAAAAGTAGATAGATGGTTTCATCACAGTCAGATTTAGGTGTTATGTAGATAGAAGGGAAGCGATATAATAATAGTATGCTTACGTATTAATGACTAGCTCGTTTAGTTTGTAATAGATAATAACTATAGTTAAATCAGTAAATAATTTCTTTGATTATAAAATACAATTAATTAAATTAATAAAATATTACTAGCTGTTATTGATATTTTGAATTAAAAAAATAAAAATTAAATATCAAAAGTTGGATATTTTTATAATAACAGATTTATAATTAAAAATGACAATGTAAAATATACACACAAATTGATAGCATTACTAAGCAATAGAGAAAATAATGAAATTATAATATACAAAATATTTACAATACGACATCGACACAAAAATATGATATAATTATATTATACCAAATTTATATGAAAACATAGATCAATAATAATATAATTAATAAAATATAATATGTAATTCACTGTCACATTCAGTTTGTCATAAAAAGTACATATTATATTTAAGTTACCGTCACTAAGTTTAGATGTATGGATACTATTTACACATAAAAAAATCATTCAATGTATTTAATTGTGTGGAAGATAGTCATAAAACGCATGGTAATCATTTTTGAAGAACAGCCCTCAGACTTTGAAGATTTTAAAGTTTTGTCTCATCAATTGTCAAAGGAGCTAAGTCGAGCTGGTTTATATTTGGTGGTGGTTTCTTTGCTTCGTTCCGACCACGAGGAAGCAAAAACCAGCTGTCTGGATTTGCCAGTTTGTAAAAAATGTCTTCATTTGGCGTGTATTGGAGGCAACGTATATCAGTTACCGTAGGGTCCCCAACGATTCTTCCTGGTCTGATAGTATCGAATGGGGCAGCGTTTGAAAAATCTTTGAAATAGTCGTGAGTGAGATAATATACTTCATACGGTTTTGGCTTCTGACGTGATTCTTTTATCTTCGTTACATAGTCGGCTGGACAATATATGGCTGCGTTTTTTAACTTTCATTCGATACAAGAATGAACTCCATCGAGTTCCATTTGTGTGTGACCTTTAACAAGGAACTTTTGTGTCACAGTCTTTCCATGTGTACAACAAAAATAGTGCAAATTGTTTTACTTAAAATTGCGTTACGGTTTTGATATGTGCATCCATCTGAAAATATGACAATATTATCAGCATCCAGTTTCTCCAAGTAGTCGATTACACAAGTGGCAAATTCATTGCGGTCAAGCCTCCTTCTGATTCATGCCATACATAACAATGCTCATTTTCAGTAGCCAATTTGTAGATGGTGAAATTTTTGCACCGTTAGCTTTGCTTGTAATGCAATGCAGAGGCGTTCAACTTTGGAGCCATGGAGTACTGCTTGAAGGTCCATAGTCAGAACTACGGTTTCTTCTCAAACATAATTCTCATTCATGCATTGCATAGCAGTTTGCTTATCCATTTTTTTTCATGTCTAGCTTCTTGTTTTTGTTTTCGATGTGACTCATATACATCTTCTGTAATATTTCCGCATTGAAATGCAACACAATTATCACATTCGTCTTTTTTTCGTTTGTATAATGACTAATTGAGTTCTTTAAATATGTTAGTGAACAGTTGAATCCCAAGAGTTGTTCTATTATGTTCCATACAAAAGGTCTTGTAGACTCGATAAACTTCAGCCATGGAATTGAAATGTGGTTCCAAGTAAATTTTTGACGTATTTGCTCGGCAATAATGTGATGGTATTTGTGGAAGTACCAAAAAAATTGTCCTTGCAGAACTTTATATCATCTTCACTTCTAATATAGTGGGATTTTGTTTTACTGGTGACTTTTCTGTGATTATATTTTATAGTCTCCAGGAAGTTACCATAGAATGGCTAAGACTTGTTTTCGATAAGAACATCTGCTTAAATACTCTCTGTCTTTGATCATTTCTCTTCAAGTGATAGATATATGTTGTACTTCTTCTTGATAATACTCCAACTGTTTTACGTTGTACTTCTTTTTCGTCGATTAATATTTTTGACATAACATTTTCTTTCTGACCATCCCATTGATCAAATTTCATTGAAAACTTCATATTTGTCTTTTTCTGTAAGTGTGTTACAAGCTATTACTTGAGTACAAGAACATCGTTGGTGCATTCATTTTGCTGACTTAACTCAGTTATCAAATTTTCCAGTGTTCTTATTAAATGTCTTTCCTTCGTATTCTTCACCATTTTATCTTTTGCGTTTGTTAGAATTATTCTTCCAATTTTCTTTACCAATAAAAGTTTTTTGTGCATTATTATTGCTCTCCGATAACTTCCTCGGTCAGATTAGTATTGTTGATAAAGGATAGGTCAACGAAAGCATCTTGCTGTTGAGCTGACGAATCGTTAGTAGCGTTGTTGTTAGGAGGGCGAGCGTCGTCAGGAAGGAGAGCGTCGTTGAGGGGACAGAGATGACCCTCATTAAGGAGAGGTAGACTGTCATTGATAAAAAGTTGACCTTCGTTAAATGGATAGGAAAAAACTATCGTTAATGGAAGGGAGAGTGTTGTTAAGGAAAATTTGAATGTCGTTCAGTGGAAGGAGAGTTAAGTTGTCAGGTGGGAGAGCGTCGTTGTCAGGAGGGAGAGTGTCGTTGTCAGGAGGGAGAGCGTCGTTGTCAGGAGGGAGAGCGACATTGTCAGGTGGGGCGTAGGACTGAACTGAGACGCGTAGGAGTTCTGGGCGCCACTTTAATTAGGTGTACTTGCAATCACAGCGGTAACTTAGAATTATTCGATAACCTACCTTTGTTAATAAACTACTATTGTAATACTAAATGAACTGAGGCGCGCTAGTAGGAGTTCTGGGCGCCACACTAATTAGGTGTACTTGCAATCACAGCGGTCACTTAGAATTGTTCGATAACCATTGTGAATGTATTTAGTGTAAATTAAATATTATAATAAATTGTGCATATCCCTAAATACATAGAAGTTTTCATCATACGCATAATATTATAACTATGTGTAGATGAAGGTTTCATTATTGAATTTTAAAGCTAAATTTAGTGCGTTTATAAACCGAAAATAAATCTATAAATTTATGACAATGTGTATCAAGTCTATTAGATTGTATTTCATCAATAAAATAAAAATGAGAAATTTTGTAGATAGAAGGTTTCATCATTGGGGTGACGTAATATCTTTATCATGTATTAGCAAAATCGAAGAAATAATAAACTTTTAATATTTAAAAATAGAAATGAATGGTCTCATGATGGCCTTGATTTTTCATCAAAATATTTATTTGTGACTTTTAACTTAAAAATAATGCAAACTGATTGTTTGTTAATGTTATTTGACATATATTTATATTAGTTAGTCAAATGTAAGCAATTGTAAGCTAATAATATTCAAAACCCAACAATTAATATTATTTGTAATAGTAGTTATTAGTTAGTTGATAGTTGTTAATCATAAGAATCTTTCAATAGCGAAGCACCAAACAATAACAATCCCAGTAAATCCGAAGTAAAAATACACATATACATAGATCCTACCACTTTTATTTGCCTTATTTTAAAATGTAAAGTGACTAAAATAAGATACGTGAATATGGAATTTCGTTCTTTGCGTATATACATCCGTTTCCTATGAAACGGTTGTAAGTTTCCTTTACTATTTGTCTCGTAATATAACATATTTGAGAACCTATGTCTCATAATATTCTTTATACCCGAACACATATATGTAGAGTTAAAAATAATTTCTGACCAGCTAAAATCTCAAATTTGTAAAATTTATACTAGCCAGATATAGGATTGCACGATTAGGTACATATAATAATTTTACTTAGTAGAAGTCAATTTTAAAGATAAATTTGATTACAAAGCAAGATTTTTCAAGGAAAGATTGATTAATTTCATTGAATAAATGATGCGTATAGGTATTTTTAAAAATATTACATTATATATAAAATTAACTTCAAAAAAGCAAATAATACAAAATGATATATTAAAACTCATGTTATAGTGGTATTCTTTCACACAATATTAATTAATACCTACTATATTGTAGCTTACTAATAATTCCTCGAAGCGGCTATACTAGAACTAAGTTTTTTTAAACATTATTTATATGTGAATGTGAAAATGTATCGTTGACTCTTTCATATAGATAGTTTACCTATACCAACGGGTGTTTCTTGCATATATCTACCTATATTTCTCGTAAGGGAAGTCTTACGGAATATATTTATTATTTACTGATGAATATAATTTTTCACACTATATGCTTATACAATACGAACAGTATATATAATTTCAACCTCATCTATATGTATGTATATAGAATGTGATTTATGTGATTTAATTTACACAATATCCGTAGAAATGTTTTTATGATATACGTGAAGCGCATTGATATATTGTACGAGGTTTCCATATCGACAAACAAGATAATGATTTAAAGAATAATTGTTTCATTCTAGTTCGAAAATGTAGCTATAACTTACATATATGTGAATAATTTAAGGTTAATCTTCTTCGTATATCTAATAAGATAATATATACGTATATATACAGACAATTTTATTAGAATTATTGGTTGGTTAACAAATTAATTGGTTATAATCGGATTACAAAATGTATTAATAGTTATTATATATAGAATAGCGGAAACAAGATATTCCTTGATATATTAATGCTAATTTCAATATTTTTAAAGAAATTAAACAGAATTTTAATAGGTGTGGTGAATTTGAAAAAGTCATGTTTATTTATTTTGGGCTATTCTCTTTGGAAATGTTTGCGTGGAAATGATACTTATGGTTGCTAAATCTGAAATTACTTATTTTAAAATTACATCAATTTTCTAGTCGACACATAGTCGACATATTTGACTAAACCACTATTATTATAATTTGTAAAATTTTTATGAAAATATACTTATTATATAAAAAATGTTTTATTTATTTATAGTTTTATAATAATAGATAGTAATTTTTTCTTAAATCACAAATAGAGTAAATAGAATTTGACTAAAAAGCACTCTTCTGAAAGAATTGCCAGTGAGGGGCGCGGGAATTGATGTCTGGTTGAACCGGGGTTCGAATCAACGACTTTCACTTCCATGAGCAGCTGCTAGCTCTACCAACAGAGCTACCTAGCCCTGGCCATGTGTGCGAAATATGCATTATTCAGAATAAAATGGAATATAATGTTAGTAATTAAAATTTGGAGGCATTTACTATTGATTTATACAGCATATAAACATTTCTACATTTCATTAACTTAATACGTTTTACGATTTATTAAATATATCATTTCATTTTTCGTTTCTTACAATAGATACTCCTACTTTAAATTATTTATCTTAGAATTTTCATATATACCCTAAATTGTAATTTACTTGCTTTATTTTGCAAATTATCAAAGCAATCACATGACTTTAATATACAAACATAAATAATAAAATATACGAAACTTCGAATCTAGCACATATAGAAAAAGAATAAATAATAATTTATAGATATATTTTTTACTTTATACTTTGCATTTCTGCTTTATTGTAACATATAATTTAAAACAGTAAAAGTGATAATATACTTACAGCTGGTACGATTAGAAAAAATTATATAGTAATTTTTTAAACTTGTTAACATTGCATATCTACATTATTGTAACGTAAATGTGTACATGCTGATGTATAATTTATGCACATCGAAAAATTTATTAAAATAGCAGTTGTTTATACACACTAAACTTAGAATATGGCACATGGCACCAACACATTATTTAAATACATATTTGTATATAATATGATTTCTGAATTGTACATTGCATGTATTGATAGTCTTACATTTAATTCATTATTGAATTCCTTATGATAGTACATATATTTTCCGTTTCTACTTTATTTAACAATAGCTAGAATAAATATTCCATTATTTAGTACGTGTTCTTGAAAATATAAATTCATTTCTTTTAAAGAAGTTAACATTTTTATGCAGTGAATTTTCCAAAAAGCTTTTTTTATAGTAATCAAATAAAATTGCTTTTAATTATAAACTGACTTATTTGAAATAAATAAATATATATGTATACTATATTCTTTGTATTCTATGTATTTTGATCTATTATAATTAATTTTATCGATTCCAGAAAGACAATAACTATATTATTTGAAAGTAACCATTAATATAGCGAACAAATAAAAAAAAAGTGAAGGTTGTCTATCCAGTCTAGGACCGACATAAATAGTAAATACATATAAAAGCACTATTTATATATGCAATGATGTACATTTCATTTAAATACTTTGTGAAAGACATTACACCTAACTTTGTTTGAACAATTTATGTATATCGAAATTCAATATAGACAAATAATACTTAACTAAAATAAATATGATATATTATATATTAAACACTTTAAACTTAGCTATGTAAGGCTTTGGATAAAAATATTTAATAGAAGTAAAATATATGTAATACTATGTTTTATACATATATTTATATGTATATAAGTAAATATGTATGTAGAGGGGTACTACAAAGAAAATATATTTTTCACAGCTCTATAATGTTGTATAATAAAATGTAAATAAATAAAATTCAAATTATGCATTGAAATGTCAATCAGCATTCTATTGAGGATAATTTCCTCAAATACTACTCAACTAATCCAAATATGCCAGCCATCCCACTAGTCAGCTTTACTATAAACTTAGATTAAGGCTATAGTGTATTCAAAATTTATTGATTCAAAAGATGTGGTTTACATAATTCAATTTAAGGATAAAATTTAAAATAATTCCAGAAAACCTAAATGTTGTAATGCTAAATGTTGTACTATATATAAAATAATATATATTGTTCTTCTATGATAAATAGCGTTTCCAACATGTAACCTATAATTAGACAAATACAATTCGCCGAATATTCGGTGCATTTATTTTCGGCAGTTAGCCCAATTTCGGTCAATAATATTGCGGATGGACTAGGGGACTCTGATTGGACTAATGGAAGACTAGGTGGACTACTGGGATGGTTGGCATAATGAGACTGGTGGAGTAAAGGGACTGTATCTGGACTAGTGGGACGGAATTGGTGTAATGAGATAGGTGGAGTAGTGGGACTATACCGTCAGACCCATAGACTTCTATTTGCAATTGCTAAATCAATTGAAGTCTGTGGTCAGAGCACACAAAGATTAATGTAACAAAAGATCTTTCCATATTGTTTATATCCTTCAACCACACTTATATGTGCCCACCTGACTTATAGGTATGTGTGCTCGAAACTTAAGAAGCGAATTAAAAGGAAAAAACCAAGACTCATGTCAACTTAAGCAGAGATGGTGTGTTCTAAACCAGGTGTGCTCTAAGTCTGAGTGTCAAGTATAAGACAATTTGGAATTTTCAATTTAATTCCTTTTTCGAGTATTTAAAATATGCCTACATTATATATATATAGGTAATATACAGAATAAATGGTTGGCTAAACATATAGGTAATGTAGATATATGTATTCATACGCCAAGGACTAATAGAAATATACTATTATATCTATAGTATAGTCCTTGGTATATAAGCCTGACAACACACAAATAGATTAATTCATTTGGCGCCCGACGGCTTAGTTTACGTTTACTTACATTGCTTAATATAAATGTTACTTATATATAATTTCGGAACTTTTATTTTCAACCAAAAAGTTGATAACTTATCAATGAGAAGTCCTTATTTAGTCATTGTATATATATAGAAGTACATTATTTAGTAAACATAAGTAGAATAACTGCTTCAAATTACAAAATAATATATTTACTTTATTTATATGATATAGGTACATTAATTTAATTATGTATATGTACGCTTTCAGTAAAAGTGGTGCGGATAATATGAAGTACGAAAACCATTTACGAAAACTTTATATATATTAATATAAGCCAAAAATGGCAAAAAGTGTGTTAGCTCAACCCATAAAAGAAATGAGATATCCGTTAAATATGTTAGCTCTTTATTTAGTAATATTTGTTTTGAGCTAACTATACTTAATAAAACTATTATACTAAAAACATTTTGTCTAGCATATTTATAATTACTAAATATAACTAAGTATAACTAAATTTAATGTGTTTTCTATTAATTTTATGTATTCATTAATTTAACTTTTAATGTTTCTATTAATTAAGAGATAAACGTATTATAATAGCAGGAATATACTTAATAATTTTCTTAATAATAAAAATGTAGTTAGCTCAAGTCCAATATTATTAGCTAAAGAGCTAAGACATTTAACGGATATTTCATTTCTTTTATGGGTTGCGTTAACACACTTTTTTGGCAATTTTTGGCTTTTGTGATATCACAATATTTTTCTGAATACCTTATTTTTATTCAGTTTTTCACGGCGATTCTAACAATGTAAATTTTGTTCTTGCAAACCACATAGGTATGTTGTCTATTTACGCTAAAAATGAGCTATATATAACTTGTTAGATAGAAAATAGTGGTTGCTATGCAAAATATGGACCCCTAGCAACGGTTGCTAGGTAAAAATATAATTTTACTTATCTTCGGGACATTTCCAATATATGATCAAAATTTCAAAAAATCGCTTTTAAGTTTAGGGGTGTTATTGGGACTGAAGAATAAGAAGAAGAAGAATTAAAAGAATAAGAATATTAAGAATAATTACAAAAAACGGTTTTTTGCACCTAAATATCTTGAGTTCTGCAATAATTATGAAGATGAAAAATGGAAAGCTGATTAATTTTCGGTGGCGCTACACAACAAAAGTAAAATCATTTTAAAACATAAATTAATTTTTAAATGGTAACTGTTTAAAAACTGAAATAGACAGACAACTATTTTATCATATTACATCAGTTTATAAAAATATCCAAAACGTTCAAGCCGGTTTCCGGAAGGGACGTTGATACAGAGATATGATTTCAAACTTACGCTAGATCATTGAGAAAGTCAAAGAACACAGACGTCCACTCTACCCGTGTTTCATTGACTATTCCAAGGCATTTGGCTCAGAAAGCTGGACGCTGACTCAGGATGAAACCAGCCGTATTGATGCTTTCAAACTCTGGTGTTAGCGTCGTATGCTGCAGATCGGCTGGCGAGATCAGGTCACAAACGTATATAAGGACAGAAATAAAGAACCCCAAAAGCTGGATTTTAAAAATTAATTCCCGAAAACTGGGATACTTCGGCCACATCAAAAGAAGAAGACCAGAAAATCTCGAAAAGATCGTGATGGATAAAAAAGTGGATAGTCGCGGTGGCAGAGTAAGACCGGAAATGCGCTGGATAGATGGTATCAAGCGAATGACAGAGATGAGCATCCAACAGCTCAACGAGGAGACCCAGGATCGGATCTGCTGGAGAAGAGTCATATCGTAAGCCACAAAACGACGTCAGACGCCGTAATCGACTCCACACACATAAATATGCAGGGAGCCTTGAGACGTGATCAACCTCGATAATGTTATATATACGCTATAGAATACTTTAAATTTTCTACTTAATATATAGAATAAGGGGGGTATATACATCGATTTTGGATAGAATTATAAAAAACAATTTTTGACAGTTTTTTGTACTGTTCCCGCATACGACCATATTAAATATTGATTTTGCTACCAGTGCGTCTTTTGATTGCGAATATGTGGATTGCTTATATAAATATGGATTAAGTGTTTGAGTAAATATTATCAGTCTGTAATTACGAGATATGGATTAAAATATCTGTTGAGTTGAAATACTTAGTTTAATTCATAGAGTAATTAATCGATTAATTACTCTATGGTTTAATTAAAAGAATGTAATCTTTTTGGAATGGCCAATACTTGTGTTTGAATTTGATTAATAAGTTTGAATCTTCTATAATAAATAAGTGAGGCATAAGTGAATAATTAGTTGAGGCAGCGAGTGATTTAAGAGCGAGTTGTGAAAATTGATATTATAGACGTGAAGAGGGGGGGTCGCGATTTGGTTTGGAGAGAGAGAGACGCGAGATGCCAAGAGAACTGTGGATGCAAGGATTGAGGCCTCGGAGATTACTCAGGGCGCCGATTGGTCATCGCAATAGTTAAGAGTTATTTGAGATATAAAATGATGTTAATATTTTCTGGGGATACTGCCTTGTGTGTTTTGTTATTATTTACCCCGCAGGTCGCTCCACGAACTGCACTACTCCGATCAGTGGATCTGATGTTCGCGATTGGCCAATGTTTGAATTTGATTAATAAGTTTGAATCTTGAATAATAAATAAGTGGTGAAAAGATTCAGAAAGGGGTCAAACGTTGAAGCGGACTGTGACCAGTGATAAAGCGATTTTTTAGTATTCTTGGGTAAACCCAGCGGCCGCAGTAATTGTCTGAATTGTGAAGCAAACCCAGCTACGGTGTGCAGACAAGTTGGGCAGTGAAACCGTGTGTCATTGGTACGTACCTAATTAGTCATAACATTACTAATCAAAATATTGAGATTAAATCACGTAGTTAAATCGTATAACCGATAGCTAGCGAGATTTTGTAATTGTTAACTGATTAAT
>JAYRBW010023597.1:0-12543 GCA_036023295.1 Invenusta paracnida
AATTTAAATGCAGGTATTTAAGAAAAACAATAAGCAAGAAACATCGTTATTCATCGCAATAATTGTAAAAACCGACCGGTTGAGAATTCCTAACTGGTCCAGACAGACCACTTACGAATTCTCAACTGGTTGGCCCTAAAAAAATGTATGATGCTGACCAGTTACGAATTTCAAAAAAATTCTTAACTGGTCAGACCAATTCCGGAATGGTCGGATTCTCAACTGGTCGCCAACAGTGATACTACTACTATAAGTATAGACAATATAGTCATAGTAATACTAATAGACACCATGCCCATGGCACAAAAAGAAAATTATTCCTATTTGACAGTCTTTATCAAATTAAATTTTATTTCGTTTTATTTGGACCAAAATAGAAATATTTCAATAACTTTTACCTAATAAATAATGTACCTTTTGATTTTAAAAATTATGGAATTTAGAGAATCCAAATCAAGCTACAAAGTCAAACTTAAGGTTATATGCATTGAAGGGATATTTTATTTTGATTTCTTATAATATACTAAAAGAAACTTAACACCCCGTAGATATAACACTTATATTTAATTATATTTATTTATTTTGTATATAATAATATATTTTTTAGATAATTAATTTTAAATGTATGATAGATGAAACTTCCCTTATAACTTTAGGAAGCATGTAATATGGATAAAGGCTTTAAAATACTTTTGTTGATTATATAATACTATTTTAAAACGATTAATGTTTTAATTAATATTAATAATAATATTAATTAGAAAGAAATAAAAGCATGATAGAGTAAATATGTTAATATGTAAGTGTATGAATACAAAAATCGCCTCTAATTTAATATCTAAGATAACCATGATAAATTAAAAAACTAATTTTATATTAACATATATTATATTCATTATATAACATTTATTATGTTATGGCGATCTATATAATATAGGCAGGATTATTAGCAAATACATTATATAAACCTACGACCGTAGGTTGTTAGCTCATGCGAGCAACCTACGTACAGTAGGTATATTACAATATCACAAGAACGGTCATTTCTTAAACCGCTACCATTTAAAAGTTAATTTATATTTTGAAATTATTTACCTTTCTATCAAAGAGCGCCGAAAAAATGTATCAGTGAGTCAATTTTTAACTTCATAACTTTTATCGAACCCAAGATATCAAGGTGCAAACATCGATTTATTTCGTAATTATTATTCTTATTCTTCTAATTCTTCTTCTTCTTCTTCTTCAGACCCAATAACATACCCTAAACTTTAATCGATTTTTATGAAATTTTAAACATAAATTGGAAATGTCCCAGATATGAGAAAATGATATTTTACATCGCAACCGTTGCTAGGGGCCTAGATTTTACATAGCAAACACTGTGTCCCAAGCTTACACGTTATAAAAATAGCTCACTTTAGCGTAAAATAGACAGCTACCTATTTGTTTGGTAAGAACAAAACTTATATTGTTAGAATCACCGTAAAAAACTAAATAAAAATAAGGTTGGCTCTTTTAAAAACATAAAAACAATGTTACACTAAGTGTAAACAAAATGATAGGATTTTATCCAAAATTGCACTACAATTATTTTTAGCGATAAGTACTAAATAGACTAAATCAATGATTGTCTAAAAATAGCTTTCAGTGATTGGCTGACAACTAACTTGTGAAATGAAAGAAATTAATACTAGTGCGCTACTGCAGTGCTAGCGCGTTGCAATTTATATACCACTTTATATATATACCCTTAATGCTTTACATTACAGAGAAATTGCTTTATTTTAAAATGAAATATATCTTAAGTTTATTAAGATATAATACGTTGTTTTTCTTGACCATCATGAACACCCTTTAATTTTAGTAATCATTTTAATATTATATATTTAAAGGATTTTTTGTGCTAACCACATAGTACAACTTATTTATGTAATATTAAATATTTGTTTAATTTGAAAGTTTTTTCTTCTTATATTGTAGGTAGCTCTGCTTATTGATAAAAGTTTGCATTTAAATTGGAAAAGGTTGAGTCTGATAAATATACAGTTATCCCACATCATCATCTTATAGAAGAAATATTTGAAATTTTTATAAACATCGTTTTTATTTAGCCGTATTAGTATTACAATTAAGACATTTTTTGGGATTATGTATCATGCTTTATATTGATCAAATAAGTATACTGTCAAGTTAAACCATTAATATTTTACAAATATAAAAAATAATATAAGAAATAATTAGTTGAATTAGTCTGTTTAATTTGACGCTAGCTGAATATGGGTTAAGTAAGTTCTAGGCTTTTATGGAGGACTTTACGAAGTTGAGGAATATTTTGTTGTACCCTTCAATTTTTCTCTTGTCATTATATCTTTTGTACAGATTTCCTGTCAATCGTTGAACACTTGGGAGGGCATTCCACCTGACTGGGCTGTTGATATCAAGGTCACTTGATCCTCGTAAGGAGGAGGTGAGTGTGATGTCACTGGACTCCTCTCTCTGTTCTTATTGACTAACAATAGTAGTAGAATCGTCATTAGAGGCAACGTTTGTTTGTATATAATTACTCCAATTAAAGGCTCAGAAAGTTCATTCTTTAAGTATTTATTCTCTTATGAGGAGTCGTATGATGCTATATTACGATGGTAAACACACACACATTCGTATCATTAGATTGTTATTTTTCTACATCAGTTAACAATGATTTATTTTGATTATGTCACCTCTCTACTACTTTTTAACTCCATTGTAATTATCATTTTGACTCGAGGTTTCTTATCTACTGAGTATAAATGAAGTTATGACTATTCTTTTTTTGCTTTATAACAATGTTGTGCTATAACCATATCGACATATCTATTTATCGAATTCGATGGCCTGTTGTTTTGTGTATTACAGATAGATATACCACGTGTTAAAAATTTCTTATAGATTATTAAAACGAATATAACATAATTCCAGTGTTGAGTCGTTTTAGTTAGTAATGAAAATCTCATTATTAATTGAATATTTAAAAATAATATTGTTATTTTTTAGCACAAAAAGTCATTTTTCAATAAGTATTAACAATATTGACAATATTCTGACAATATACACATATTTTGAGACATATATGTATGTATACCAAATCATCATTAAAACGAAACAAAAATGGCCTTTATACTGTATTTACTTTCTCTATTACCATGTTACTACCACTTTTGTTATAAAATGTGCTTTATCATTTCTAATTATTTTCCAGGTATTGCTACCTCTTCCGCTTCAACCTTCCCCCCTACCGACCCGCTCATTCCAAGCTAATTCACAAAATCTTCTTAAGACGATGTTTTCTGCACCCAGTCCAATCATTCTTTCTTAAAGATGAACTTGTTCAGTGTGGAAGCCTCTATGAAGACTGAGTTGCTAAAATCTTATCGATTGCAATCAGTTGGATGAATTCGTCTCTTAGAAATGAAATTGTGGATTGTTAATTCGCAAACATTATTTTTGTACTATACTATGTGCACCCCATCGCATAATACATTTTAAAATCACCATATTATGACATAACATTGATAGCTTGTTATCATTATATCTATAAAACCGCAATTCATCTCTCATATTTTAAGATTAAACATTATTTTTTATTAGAATGTATTATTGAACTCGCATGTTGGCACTATTGCGCTTAATATGTATTTTCATATTATGACTAATAAATAAAGTATTATATTTTATAGTACCTTAATACTTTTTCATTAATAAGTGTACAAAATTATTAATTTATTGCATAAATTAAAAAACTACCGTAACTAGAATTCGTAAAGTTCAAAATCTGAATTATTTGCTTTACAGTATAGTTGTACAAAACATGCTACAATTGTAAAAAAGAAAAGTATGAAATTCCATTAATTTTTTTATTAACTTAAAAGAACTTCACACAATATGATAAAGTATGACAGCAATATCATAAAGAGTAGTGTACATTGTTTTCTAGTTTGTATATATATGTATAAATATATGTATATATATGTAATAATTACCCAACAATGCGTGTAAATTAATTAAAAGTACATAGCTGTATTTTCTATATAATATAAATAAGAGATCAAAATAGCTTAGCGATAGAGCCATAATTAAACCTAAGATAGCAATGTTTATAAGTACACAAAGTTTTTCCAGATCTAAATTTGTAAAAGTAAGTAATTTAAACAAAAATGCATAAAAGGAAATTATATCAGAAGTCACACAAAATCTGGCAAATCAATTTATATCCTTCAAGCTTGCACTTCAAAACAAGATATAGCCAGGAATGATTTTAAACGCAAATAAATAATTTTTATTTTAGCTCTGTTTCCTTCCTTAGAAAATAACTGAATCCATTTGGGTTTCATTATTTTTATGAAGTTTTTGGAAGCTGTCTTTGCAGAAAAAGGCTATATCGTGGTTTGATCGATGGCAAACTTACAATTTAAGGGTGATGTATGCCTTCTCACTAAGAAGGAATTTGTTGTTCCGATGAAGTCGCTGCGTGCTTTATACTGTATTTGAGTATAAACATACTGATTAACGTGTGAGTGGCACAAAAATAATGTATATTTCGATTAATAAAGGTAGAGGGAAACATGCGTACTGATAATTATGGTATAAATTATAAACAGACAGGATTTTTGGACATCAATTGAGTACTTATATTATGTGGAGGATTGTGTATGTATAAGGTATTCGATACATTTTGGTGGAACAGCATAGACCAATATGGGGATTAATTACAGTTAGCTTAAGAGACTAAAAATTCATGTAAATTTGTTTGTAAATAGTGTGACAGATGCTTATAGTGATGAAAGAAGGCTGAAAGAAGGATCTTTATTTTCTGAGTGTTTTATGTGTATAGATCGGCACAATTGAGTATAAGTGTATGTTATTCCTCCATTTTTAAACATTGACTTGTTTCAAGTTTGTGCGCATGCATACTTTACACCGGCTGACTTCCTTGAGGACGTTCGTGGAGCTTGAATCCTGTTTTTTAAGGAACTGGCCCTTGGGTCGGGTGAACTCCTCGTCCGCGTTAATGTTGCGCAGATAATAGGCCTTGGCATCGGCCCAGTAGTTGCACAGGCTCATCCCATTGTTGCACTCGATGAGCGGAGAGTAGCGGAAATAGCGGAGACAGCTTCCAGGTGAGGAGAGTTCTTGACCGCCTCCTGTGCGACCCGAAGTGTGCTAAAAAATCGAAATAAAACCGTCGGGAAAAACATTAATTAGAGAATCGAAGGTACGAAAATGAGTTAAGAAGGCCTAAGAAGATACTAAGAAAGAAAATGTACAATATTAATCTTGCTTAGATCAATACGCTACACCAATAACAATTAAAACAAGTTATGCATGAATTTTTAGTAAAGCAAATGCCTCATGATTCTCTCAAAAAGGAATATGTATATAGCTAACTAATGAGTGATATTAAGTTATAGACTATTGCAAAATACCAAGTAAGATTATGAAAGAGGAATGGAAGTTTACCTGGTACGAAACAATAGATAGATATAAATATATATAAACTCACTGTGAATATCACAAATAATTGACGAAATACAAATTAATAAATAAATTTAATGAAAAATTTATATGTTTCCAATTAATCATTTTCTAAGGATTATGAACTTTCAAAGAACGACACATATTTTAATTAGTAAGTGTCGGTAAATCGTTTAAAATTGTTAGAGGGCGCACGTGGTTACCTGATTAGAATGTCATAGACCATTTAAAGTTAAAAAATTACATATATGTTACACGATGCACCAAAAAGTACAATAGTAAAATTTAAATATTAACATTTATTTTACAGTTATTTTCTGACAATTCCATTCGAATAAGGATGATTGAGTATATTCTAATATGTAGAAACTAGAAATAATGCTCAACAGAACATAGATAGGAAGACGCATTAAAATGGTTTATTAACATGAAGATATCTATTTTTCATGTGATATGAAAACTAAAATTTTTAATTCATTCTGTCAAGTAATGTAATGTATAATAATTTTGCAGCGCATAGACATATGTATAACACGCACCATGACAAAGCTGTAACCACGCCAGAGTTCTGTCCAGTCATCTGGGCAATTGACGTCCTTATCGTTGCTGCTCTGTGAGTGGAAAGCGTAGGGTCGACTGAGAGTTTCGCAGACGTGGCATCGAGCCACGCGTTTGGTCGCATTGCGTACATCGAATGGCATCATGGGCAGAGGGTCAGTGGTCGAAAGCCAGTAGGATCTGTCACTTCGGAGGGCCTGATGGCAAGTGGCATCGCGTTGGCAGTGATAGAAGGGGACTAGGCTGAAGCGTTGAAGACAGGAGCTGGGGGTACCTGGAGCGAATCGAGACAAATATTGTGGATATAATTATGTGGAAATGGTTTCAAAATTTTTATAATTTGAAGTTGATTTTTATAATTAATTGATTCTGTCATATTATTGAAATATAAGTATATTTTTTAAGACGACTCTTAATTAAGCTATTATTACTTTTTTAGTACCTAACTTTAATTTTATAGAAGACACACGTCATCAGTCGAAGATAATTTTGTTATCTTGAAGGTTAAAAGGAATCACTTAAATCACTCGAATAAACCTTAAGAGATCTGGATTATAGTATTAAAAATAAAAATATCTAACACTCCCAATAAGATTGTAAATTTGTAAGAGTATAGAAGTGATTAAGTTATATTATATGTATATGAATCCTAGTATACTAATCCTAATTCCTACAAATAATTACATAATTTATTAATAAGTCAAAGGGGACTCACCAAGATCCATGCCTGCTGTCTCTCCATTTCCATTGGCCATAACGAAACTGTACCCACTGTAGATCTTGTTAGACTCTGGACCGCAGGTAATAGGATCGTCTTTGTTTTGGTTATGGATTGTGTACAGATAACTGCTTCCAAGTGAGCGTCCCTTTAGACCACGGTCTCCCTTCTTACCCTGAGGACCTAACTTTCCTTTGTCGCCATCGGGGCCCACTACACCCTTAATACCCTTGATTCCCACTTCTCCCTTGATTCCGGGCAGACCCACTTGTCGGCCTTCATCTCCAGGGGAGCCAAGCTCTCCTTTTATTCCCTTTTCTCCGCGATCAGCCGATTCTCCCGTCAAACCTTTTGGCCCCTGAGGACCTGTGTTTCCCAAGTCGCCCTTGTGACCTTTGGCACCCTTGCGGTCGTTACCCGGGTAACCCACACGGCCCTTGTCACCCATTTCACCTTTATCTCCTGTTAAGCCGCGCTCTCCCTGGTCTCCATTTGGTCCTATCTCGCCCTGGATGCCATTGTAGCCCTTGGGACCCATTTCACCCTTCATGCCATTGTCACCTTTATCGCCCAGATCACCTTGGAATCCCTTGTCACCAATTGGTCCACGTTCTCCTATCACACCCTTATTCCCCTTTTCTCCTTCAAAGCCCTTGTCTCCCTTGTAGCCCTTGTTTCCTTGAGGTCCGGCATCTCCCGGTTCTCCAAGATCACCAAGGTTTCCTTGCCGACCTATATTATAAAGAAATAAGTAACTACATAAGTATAAAACAAATAATTTATTTCAGCAATATACTTTTCGTTTGCAAGCGTACCTTTGGGTCCTAGTTCTCCCTTTAATCCAATTTCTCCTTGCGGACCTTCGATGCCAATTCCCTTATCTCCTTTACCTCCCTTTCTTCCATTTTTGCCCTGAATACCTGAAATTAAATGATGAAAATATGTTACCAATAAATTTACGATGAAAATCAATTGAGCTAACCTTTGTCACTTTACAAATAAATATTGTATATTTAGAGAATGAAGTCTATTCATGTTATTTTAAACGTATTTTTCGATTTAAAAGTTCTGTATTTATATCTTACCTCTCAAACCTTTCTCTCCATTGGTGCCAACGGTACCCTTATCTCCAGAGACTCCAATGTCTCCACTTCTTCCAGACATACAGATGCCCGGGTCTCCCACTTCTCCTATCTTGCCAAGATCTCCCTTTGTTCCCTTGAAACCACGTTCCCCCTTATCGCCACGATCTCCATTAGGTCCTTCGTTGCCTTGGTCACCTGATGGTTTGTTTCAATAAGATTCGGTATTATATGTATAACAAAAGATTAAATTAATCTAGAAATAGAAATATTGATACTGTTCAAGAATAATTATTATATGAGTAATAAAATAATAGCTGAACTTTGAAATATTGAAACGTTATAAAAATTTGGTTATATAAACACGAATGGAATATATATTTACATCTAATTCTATATACAATGTATAGTTGTATTGTTAATAACACTCTCAGTTATATCAGTCATATATATAAGTTTATACAGTGAAAAAATCAAGAAAAAAGCGAATTCATAACTGGCTATGTATAGAAATAAAGTACATATATATTACGAATTACTTAGACCCCAGAAAGATTTAATGCTAAAAAGGCTGAGTTTTTCTTTTTGTTAGAAATAAATGTCTGTAAATTTAATAAAATAGCGCTGCTTTAATTTAGTTAGTATGTCAATTTTCATGTTTAGGGCTGCTACAGAAATGAATATATGTGGAAAATAATACATTTTCCTATCTAAAATATTATAAACTAGCTTAATATTAGGAAAGAACAACATTTATATAGCTAGAACCACCAAGAAAAACTATACTTTCATCATTGGTGATATTATTAAATATGTTATGGTAACTAATATCTAATTAATTAAAGTATGTTTGTTTGTATAGTAATACGATTCTATCATAGTTTGTCCATCACTTTAATCGCTTGTCTATTAAAATATACAAAATAGATGTAAATAGAATGTAAACATTTACAAGTTTGTCCCTCACACGACGCCAGTCTATTTAAAAAATAGAATGTACATGTTTACAAGTTTAATGTTTGTTTTTTGGTCATCAGTGATGGGTTAACTGCTGCATAACGGCAAGACAAAATGATATCGTTGTATCGATACAGCTGTGTACGAGTTACACACATAATATTGAGTGTAGTTGAAATCTCTGTAGGTTGTAAGCTCACTCGAGCAACCTATAGGTACAATAAAAGGTTTGAAGAATTCAACCAATAACTGTGATATTATTATTAGCCAAAAATGGCAAAAAGTGTGTTAGCTCATATCATAAAAGAACTGAAATAAAAATGAATTGTGTTAGCCCTTAAAAAAATATTTTAGTTGGGCTAACTACGTTTTTTTACTAACAATTAAATTAGTTCTACCATGATCATACTTAATTAATTAATCCTAATTATGAGTTAATAAGGAAATTGATACATTCTAGAAAGTATACTTTAAAAATAATTATGAAATATTATTACTGAATATATTGTCAATGACAAATATGCCAATAGGAAACAAATGGGCATAGTTAGCTCAAGTCAAATATATATTTTTAAGAGCTACATAATTCATTTTTATTTCAGTTCTTTTATGATTTTAACACACTTTTTGCCATCTTAGCTAATAATAATACGCAACAATGATATAACAAATAGTATTTAATAATCATATGTTAGCTTGAATAAATGATAAAATAGTTTACACAATAAAATGTTTTGTTTTTTAAGCTGTGAAACAGTGGTTGCTATGCAAAATCCGGATAACCCGAAATAGTCGTATTAAAGAAAAGTCGTAAAGAAAAGTCGTATGGAAAAAGTCAAAAATAGAAACAAATACTAATTAGGCGTAAACTAGAAGTCGTATTTAAAAAGTCGTAATTTAAAAAGTGGTACATTAAAATTTTTTATATTTAAAATTGGTTATTTTAAACGTAGGTATAACTTATTTAGTGGCATTATGTAAAATGTGGAATTTTTCCTTAATAATAATAGTATTACTATTTATGTACCTATAAACTAATACATTCAGATGTTAACTAATTAAATCGATTTACTTATTTGTTAAGTAGTTTCAAGGTACCCACCATGAGTTATTTGGTTTATTCATTTTGTAATATATTATTATGAAAACTCTCTCAGTTAAGCGTTGAAGCAAAAATAGACAATATCATTAGCATAATTGAATGTATGTCTTTATATAAAATACATTATTATAAATAATATTTAATTCCTATACGACCTTTTCTTTACGACTTTTTCTTTAATACGACTTTTCACACTCAACTCGCGAAAATCCAGGCCATTAGCAACGGTTTCTCAGCTTTACAGCATTTCCAATATATGCTGAAATTTTCCTAAAATTTAAAGTTTAGGAAAGAATTAAACTTTAAAATTAAAGTTTAGGGCGTGTTATTGCCTGGATCTGAACAAGAAGAAGAATAATGACTAAAAAGTCATATTTTGAGACTTAATATCTCGGGTTTTATAATAGCTATTACCATAAAATTTCACATACTGATAAATTTCGGCAGCACCACACGATAAAAGTTGAATTATTTAAAAGTATTAAATAGTTTTTAAATGGTAGCTGTTTAAAAAATGCCCGTTATTGTGATATTCTAATATACCTAGCTACTGTACGTAGGTTGCTCTCATGAGCTAATAGCCTACTGCCGAGAGATACATTATATGTTTTATCAAGAAAAACTTATTCTTTACCAATTTCTCCACGGAAGCCCTTCTCGCCTTTATCACCATCTTGTCCAATGTCCCCTTTGAATCCCTTAGTTCCCTTATCTCCAGGTAAGCCGGTCAATCCATAAGTTCCTAGAAAAAGGTTGGTCAAATATATACACATTACGTAGGTTATTTATATAAAGTGCAATATAAAGATATATGGGACTAAAATGTATATCAGTTGGTACCATTTTCTAAGGTACCTACATACTTACATATCAGTGAGATATAGGTACTGATCTTTAGTTTTGGTTTCGGCAAAGTATAATCCTTTCTAATTCCCACTGATATCTGATAGATAATTCATGCAGACAGTTTTTACACCTAAAGTCAGCAAGTTAGAGATGATCTATTATTCACTATACTAGATCTATTAAAAATAAATAAACGCAATAATCGAATTAACTATATTAATTAAATTGTTGGAGAGGACCACCCCACCCCACTCCACTCTCCCCTCACACATCTAATCTATATAACAATTATTCGATATTTGTAGTAAATAATTTGATGTCTATGAGCAGGTAATAGGTCAATATATAATAAATATTGTTATTACACTAAGATGAATAAGTATAAATTCACTAATCGTGTTACATGGATAGCGAAATTCTACAATTCTATAGGTTACCATATATTACACCAAATGCGTATTTGTAAAACACGAGAAAAATAAATCTTGTTATTCCAAGGTGATAATTCCCAGTAAAATTTTTCACTATGGTGAGTAGGCTATAGCTGGTTGGTAATTCATATAGACAACTTTAAGCGATGAACTTTTGTCAGAAATATGTATGTATAGGTATAAATTAAGAAAGACTAGTTAAAAATTAGTTTATCGATTAGCTTATAAGTTTGCACTAAGTAAATCATTAACCAACGAAAAAACCATAGAGTAATTACTCTATGGAAAAAACCTTGTTTCCTTCAGATTGATTTGTAAGGTATGTGTAATTTATTTACAAAAGTTGAGACTCACCTTTGTCACCCTTCTCGCCTAAATCTCCCTTGAAACCCTTGATTCCCTCGGGCCCGGGCTGTCCCTTAGCTCCTTTTAATCCCTTCACCGTCTCACCAGACTCTCCTCTGTCACCGGGTACACCGTCAGTTCCGATTTTACCCTTATCACCTTTCGGTCCAATTATACCCTGGTCACCCTTAACGCCCATTCGTCCTTTCTGGCCCATTGGACCCTGGTCACCACTATCACCCTTTTCTCCCTGAAAATTTACATTGTTAGGTCATTTAAAATTAGACATACTTTGTAGGAATCTATAACACTATTTTAACGAAAACCTGTGTAACTCTAATTACGTACAAATTCTAGAGCATTATTTGTTAATAAAATTATTTAAATTTACAGAAAATCTTATTGTTTGAAAAAATTATAGGGAATGCTTAATGGTAGAGTGATATATTCAATTGACTGATGTATGTATGAAACACTCTAAGTGAAAAGAGTATTTTAAAACAACACGTATAAATGTGGGAAATTACGTAATAATTTATGAAATAATAAAATATATACACAGATAAACTTAAGCTGCAAAAGATTTTTGTATACAACTTTTTAGATTGAACCTCCTTATAGTTATGTAGACAGGTCATGTAGACAGTTAACCTCGAAATTTTGTAGTAAACTATTTTTTCTAATGCGCTTTTATATTCAATGAATGAAGCAATATGATTTGTTATAAAAGGCGAAATGAATCTAAGGGTCAAAACTTTTAATTATTATTACGATATATGGGAGTATATGTATATGTACTTATTATAATATGCAGATATATACCAATTAATATAATATAAATTCCAATATAAAGCTATATAACTTTACGGTGTTAAGTATATACGTATAATGAAAATAATAATCTTATGAAATTATATTATAATTTTTTATCGCCAAAAATGGCAAAAAGCTGGTTAGCTACAGACAATTTTAAAAGATATAAATTCATTCAAA